>CAXITT010000448.1:94597-108366 GCA_964033795.1 Lymnaea stagnalis | reverse complement strand
CCCCCCCCCCCACCCATTTAATCTCTTCCCATTTTCTATGCAGTGGTTTCTAGTCATCGATCAACTGATAAGCTCATTAGAACCTAACAAATTAACTTCATGACAGGTTGTGGGGTAGGGGGAATCGTGTGGGGGGCGGGGGGAGGGGGGATCTTGTTCCCAAAGGTCGGGTATTAAATTTATGATGAATTGGGCAAAAAAAGCCGCAATCACAAAATGTTCAAAATGTGACCATTCCAACACCCCCCCCCCCTCCCCCGTTACTTGAATACTTATGAATAATAATCATTGTTTGAGTACCCGTGAAGCTGAATCAGTACTAGAGTACTTGCGAACAGAGTTGGTACGTGTGTATACTGGTGATGGTGAATTAATTCTTAAGTGCTTGTGTAGGTGAATCAGTATTGGAGTACTTGTGAAGTGGAATCAGTAATGGAGAACTTGTGAAGTGGAATCAGTAATGGAGAACTTGTGAAGGGGAATCAGTAATGGAGAACTTGTGAAGTGGAATCAGTAATGGAGAACTTGTGAAGTGGAATCAGTAAGGGAGAACTTGTGAAGTGGAATCAGCAGTGGAGAACTTGTGAAGTGGAATCAGTAACGGAGAACTTGTGAAGGTGGAATCAGTAGTGAAGAACTTGTGCAGTGGAATCAGTAATGGAGAACTTGTGCAGTGGAATCAGTAGTGGAGAACTTGTGAAGTGGAATCAGCAGTGGAGAACTTGTGCAGTGGAATCAGTAATGGAGAACTTGTGAAGGTGGAATCAGTAGTGAAGAACTTGTGAAGGTGGAATCAGTAGTGGAGAACTTGTGCAGTGGAATCAGTAATGGAGAACTTGTGAAGGTGGAATCAGTAATGAAGAACTTGTGCAGTGGAATCAGTAATGGAGAACTTGTGAAGGTGGAATCAGTAGTGAAGAACTTGTGAAGTGGAATCAGCAGTGGAGAACTTGTGCAGTGGAATCAGTAATGGAGAACTTGTGAAGGTGGAATCAGTAGTGAAGTACTTGTGAAGTGAAATCAGTACTGGAGAACTTGTGAAGGTGGAATCAGTAGTGAAGTACTTGTGAAGTGAAATCAGTACTGGAGAACTTGTGAAGGTGGAATCAGTAGTGAAGTACTTGTGAAGTGAAATCAGTACTGGAGA
The DNA here is from genome assembly GCA_964033795.1 of Lymnaea stagnalis. NCBI lineage: Eukaryota > Metazoa > Mollusca > Gastropoda > Lymnaeidae > Lymnaea > Lymnaea stagnalis. The sequence continues at coordinate 107,219 of CAXITT010000448.1, read as the reverse complement.
ACTTGTGAAGTGAAATCAGTACTGGAGAACTTGTGAAGGTGGAATCAGTACTGGAGAACTTGTGAAGGTGGAATCAGTACTGGAGAACTTGTGAAGGTGGAATCAGTAGTGAAGAACTTGTGAAGGTGAAATCAGTACTGGAGAACTTGTGAAGGTGAAATCAGTACTGGAGAACTTGTGAAGGTGGAATCAGTACTGGAGAACTTGTGAAGGTGAATCAGTAGTGAAGTACTTGTGAAGTGAAATCAGTACTGGAGAACTTGTGAAGGTGGAATCAGTACTGGAGAACTTGTGAAGGTGGAATCAGTACTGGAGAACTTGTGAAGGTGAATCAGTACTGGAGAACTTGTGAAGGTGGAATCAGTAATGGAGAACTTGTGAAGGTGAATCAGTAGTGGAGAACTTGTGAAGTGGAATCAGTAATGGAGAACTTGTGAAGGTGGAATCAGTAGTGAAGAACTTGTGAAGGTGAATCAGTAGTGGAGAACTTGTGAAGTGGAATCAGTAATGGAGAACTTGTGAAGGTGGAATCAGTACTGAAGAACTTGTGAAGGTGGAATCAGTAGTGGAGAACTTGTGAAGGTGGAATCAGTACTGAAGAACTTGTGAAGGTGGAATCAGTAGTGGAGAACTTGTGAAGGTGGAATCAGTAGTGGAGAACTTGTGAAGGTGGAATCAGTACTGGAGAACCTGTGAAGGTGGAATCAGTAGTGGAGAACTTGTGAAGGTGGAATCAGTAGTGAAGAACTTGTGAAGGTGGAATCAGTACTGAAGAACTTGTGAAGGTGGAATCAGTACTGGAGAACTTGTGAAGGTGGAATCAGTACTGGAGAACTTGTGAAGGTGAACTCGATGGCCAATATATTTGAAGAAAAAAAAACGAAAGGGATGGTTTAACCCATACAAGTGTATATCCAGTGCATTTTAAAAGTCCTTTAGGTCGGGGAGTCACCCTCCATTAAGTTACGCCCCGGGGGGGGGGGGGGGGGAATGTTTTTTTTAAAAAAAACGAAAGGGATGGTTTAACCCATAGAAGTGTTTTTCCAGTGGATTTTAAAAGTCCTTTGGGGGGGGGGGTCACCCTCCTTTAAGTTACGCCCGGGGGGGGGGGGGTAGGGAATGTATTTTTAGATTATCTAGCATTAGATGGGAATGTATTTTTAGGTTATCTAGCATTAGATGGGAATGTATTTTGAGATTATCTAGCATCAGATGGGAATGTATTTTTAGATTATCTAGCATTAGATGGGAATGCATTTTTAGATTATCTAGCATTAGATGGGAATGTATTTTTAGATTATCTAGCATTAGATGGGAATGTATTTTTAGATTATCTAGCATTAGATGGGAATGTATTTTTAGATTATCTAGCATCAGATGGGAATGTATTTTTAGATTATCTAGCACTAGATGGGAATGTATTTTTAGAATTATCTAGCATTAGATGAGAATGTATTTTTAGAATTATCTAGCATTAGATGGGAATGTATTTTTAGATTATCTAGCATTAGATGGTTGATGTAGGAGTTGTAGTATTTATTGTTGATAAAGGGGATTTTTGTGTGTGTGTGGATGGCGTGGCTATTTGAAACACGTGGGGTTTACTGAAGGAAATATGGCGACGTTCAGGGAAAGAAAGGAAGTGACGTCATTAAACCAAGCGCATCGTCTTTGGATAGTCCTAGCAGTTGAAGAGCTGTCCTATGAATTTATTTCCACGTGGTTGAGTTCACGTGAGTGTTATGCAGTGAAATGCACCGGGCTGCGGTTATGCGATTTGTGCAAACAGGCGTGCCCTGTGGTGTCATTCTTTAAGCACTGGCGCGGCAGGGTGTGCAATCGATAGGTATGAAGTGATTCTATTTTGCATTCAAGTGTTTAGTTATCTTTCAAAAAAAAAATAATTGTTCACATTGTGTGAAAAGGAATGATAGTTATATGAACAAGAACCGGCTTCTTAAAACACAGGGTTGCGTACCATCCTTAACTATACGGACAGTCAGTCAACATTTGACCCATAACGACTTGTCCGTAACAGTTAATAAGAACTATTTACTTAATCGTAACTGCTAATCAGTACGATATTTTGAAGCAAAAAATGCAAACTGAAATTCTCAATGTTTTTTTTTTTAAATGTGTTCTTCCTGCGTTTAAACTTGCATGATCACAAGTACATGAAATTAATCACTAAAGACAATACCATACTGTAAAACAGTGCTTTCCATACTTTGTGTCGCCGAACAGCAGTCTGTTAAAAGTAGACCTCTTCAATCAATATTATGCTGCTAATTTTCTTTTTTAAATAAAGGTGATCAAAATCTAAAAAAGCTGATACCGCACACAGACATTCGTTGGCTGTGATGAGGTCAGGCACACAGACATTCGTTGGCTGTGATGAGGTCAGGCACACAGACATTCGTTGGCTGTGATGAGGTCAGGCACACAGACATTCGTTGGCTGTGATGAGGTCCGGCACACAGACATTCGTTGGCTGTGATGAGGTCAGGCACACATACATTTGTTGGTTGTGATGAGGTCAGGCACACAGACATTCGTTGGCTGTGATGAGGTCAGGCACACAGACATTCGTTGGCTGTGACGAGGTCAGGCACACAGACATTCGTTGGCTGTGATGAGGTCAGGTACACAGACATGCTTTGGCTGTGATAAGGTCAGGTACACGAATATAAATTTTAGGAAATAACACAGTATATAAATTATGCCTGACATGTTTTTATGAGATTTGTTGAGTCATCATATTTTGCGCTAATACATTTGTATGTCTGAACACTACGTCATAAATATGTTAGTTAAATCCCAGTACGCCGATGAAACCAATGGACTGTGTCGTGAAAAATTGTGTTGCTGAGATGAAAATGTAACGCTACGTGTTTATGATTTTTGTGGCAAAGAATCCCATAAAGTCCTGCCACTTATACTCATACCTCACAGATGGTCAGCGTGATTTTTACTTCATTCGAGTCTGCACAAAGATCTAAGCTGCACTTGCCGATATAGTATGTTTTAGCTGGATTCCGTGAGTTCGAGTAATCAAATATCTTACCCTACTAGTTCTTAATAAAAGCTTCACTCAAAGAAAGGTGGGAGCAGTGTTCAGATTAATTGTTGCCATTGACAGTGTGCACATCTTACTACCGTCAATTGCAGTGTTCATATCTCACTTTGACAGTATGCACATCTCACTACAGTCATTGACAGTGTTCACATCTCACTACCGTCATTGACAGTGTGCACATCTCACTACAGTCATTGGCAGTGTTCACATCTCACTACCGTCATTAACAGTGTGCACATCTCACTACCGTCATTGACAGTGTTCACATCTCACTACCGTCATTGACAGTGTTCACATCTCGCTACCATCATTGACAGTGTGCACATCTTACTACCGTCTTTGACAGTGTGCACATCTCACTACCGTCATTGACAGTGTGCACATCTCACTGCGTCATTGACAGTGTTCACATCTCACTACTGTCATTGACAGTGTTCACATCTCACTACCGTCAATTGCAGTGTTCACATCTCACTACCTTCATTGGCGGTGTTCACATCTCACTACCTTCATTGGCAGTGTGCACATCTCACTACCGTCATTGACAGTGTTCACATCTCACTACCGTCATTGACAGTGTTCATATCTCACTACTGTCATTGACAGTGTGCAATTCTCACTACAGTCATTGACAGTGTTCACATTTCACTACTGTCATTGGCAGTGGACTGTATCATGGGACTGCATCAGTGGACTGTATCAGTGGATGGTATCAGTGGACTGTATCAGTGGACTGTATCAGTGGACTGTATTAGTGGACTATATCAGTGGACTGTATCAGTGGACTGTATCAGTGGACTGTATCAGTGGACTGAATCAGTGCACGGTATCAGAGGACTGTATCAGTGGACTGGTTCAGTGGACTGTATCAGTGGGCTGTATCAATGGACTGTATCAGTGGGCCATATCATTTCACTGTATCAGTGGACTATATCAGTGTACTGTATCAGTGGACTATATCAGTGTACTGTATCAGTGGACTATATCAGTGTACTGTATCAGTGGACTATATCAGTGTACTGTATCAGTGGACTATATCAGTGTACTGTATCAGTGGACTATATCAGTGGACTATATCAGGGGACGTATCAGTGGACTGTATCAGTGGACTGTGTCAGTGGACTGTATCAGTGGGCCGTTTCAGTGGACTGTATCAGTGGACCGTATCAGTGGGCTGTATCAATGGACTGTATCAGTGGGCTGTATCAATGGACTGTATCAGTGGGCTATATCAGTGGACTGTATCATTGGACTATATCAGTGGACTGTATCAGTGGGCTTTATCAATGGGCTGTATCAGTGGGCTGTATCAGTGGGCTGTATCAGCGTCCTCTAAACGTTTTGTTGATGGGGGTCTCACCGATTCTATATTTTATGGATAAATACAGGCGGTGAATCGAATACAAATGGAATACTTAACGATCTATGAACAATGAATCGAATACAAATGGAAATGTTCATTGCTTCGGTGCTTTGTTTTGATGAATGAGCACGTATCTCAAAATAGAATCGCGCCATCGTGTCTGTCGTCTTTGCATAAAGACACGCCCACATATGACGTCAACACTTTGCTATTTTTGTCATCGGGATCTTAAGCTGCACGTGATGGGTGAACTGCAGAGAGCCCCACGATTGGCTATGAAAACTGTTGCTATATTTGCCATATAGATCTCCCTCCCCACCTCACCCTGGAGATGACATCGCATTGCTATGCACAGTGAGGCACTTCAGGGCTGAAGAAGACGGACGTAATAAGTGCAACGCTTTTGAATGAGTCACGTGACATGGATTTAATATAAAGACTTTCTAGGGTCTTGGAGATATGACAAGAATTTAGTATAAAGACTTTAACAAGGCTTGGAGACACACGACATGGATTATGTAACAAGACTTTAACGAAGCTTGGAGACACATGGCGTGGATTTAGTTTAAAGAGTCTTGGAGGCACATAACATGGATTTAGTAACAAGACTTTAACAAGGCTTGGAGACACGCAACAAAGAAAACACCAAGCAAATAAGGGCTTTAAATTTAATCGTGTAAAGATTCAAAGGAGGGGGGGGCAAGAAGAGGGGGGTTATTCAGGGGTTCAATCGAAGTTTACATTATACTTATTGATATGATGTTTTAAGTATTATTATATCTTCATAGTTTCTTTATGATGCTTAAATTAGGAACATAATTTTGCAAAGTTCAAGGTTAAAAACCACACGTCCCATGACACGCGCTCGTTAGACACACGGCCGCGCTCCGTGTCTTCTATAGACCCGCGCGTGCATGCGTTTGCAACCAGCTGCTCTAATTTATAGCGTTCTATCTACACACGTTTCAATTAACCTTAGCGTGCACTCCAGGATCCAATGAGAGATTATACTTCGCGGTGCTCGAGTCGAGCGTACTGTCGTGCGCTAGTCGTACACAGGCCCGGTGCATACAGTTATATCATTTTAATAAAAATACTAACCACGTGGTTAAGTCTTACATAGACATCACGTGTGCGACCTGATCGTTGCAGCATCCAAGCCCAGGCTAACCAACAACACCACCAACAGCCCAGGTAGATGGGACCCGTTAACCTTGGATGGCAACTTTGAAATGGAACTCAGAGGTTGAGTCTCGCAGTCGCTATGACACATGAAAATTCCGACAACTCCTGCGATGTGGAACGCATAAGAGCACCAAAAAAAACAACACTGCTGGCTATCCATTGCATCCCGGCCCATATCCAGTCACCTTGGCTAAAAGTCTCACCATTGGAATAAATGGCCAGGACGAACGAGTGAGGCTGACGAATCATCATCCCTCACTCGTTTTAAACAAAATACAGTTTTATTTCAAGGCTGATACTAAAGTGGAAGCCTTGGCCACCTTCGCATGCGAATGACGAACAATAATAAGAAATTATATCCAAGAATATAGAACTTGTAGGTAAACTCAATCATCGAGTACCCCAGTGTCTCCGTGCTTGAAAAAGGTACGAGATAATAATTACCAATATAAATATATTGAGCTTGTACTGAATGCCATTTCATCTCACATAAATTCACGATCGAAAAACCTGTGTACCTCTCATACAAGCTGAATTGTGTACCTCTCATACAAGCTGAACTGTGTACCTCTCATAAAAGCTGAACTGTGTACCTCTCATATAAGCTGAACTGTGTACCTCTCATACAAGCTGAACTGTGTACCTCTCATATAAGCTGAACTGTGTACCTCTCATACAAGCTGAACTGTGTACTCTCATACAAGCTGAACTGTGTACTCTGATACAAGCTGAACTGTGTACTCTCATACAAGCTGAACTGTGTACTCTCATACAAGCTGAACTGTGTACCTCTGATACAAGCTGAACTGTGTACCTCTCATACAAGCTGAACTGTGTACCTCTCATACAAGCTGAACTGTGTACCTTTCATACAAGCTAAACTGTGTACCTCTCATTTAAGCTGAACTGTGTACCTCTCATACAAGCTGAACTGTGTACCTCTCATACAAGCTGAACTGTGTACCTCTCATATAAGCTGAACTGTGTACCTCTCATACAAGCTGAACTGTGTACCTCTCATATAAGCTGAACTGTGTACCTCTCATACAAGCTGAACTGTGTACCTCTCATACAAGCTGAACTGTGTACCTTTCATACAAGCTAAACTGTGTACCTCTCATATAAGCTGAACTGTGTACCTCTCATACAAGCTGAACTGTGTACCTCTCATACAAGCTGAACTGTGTACCTCTCATACAAGCTGAACTGTGTACCTCTCATACAAGCTGAACTGTGTACCTCTCATACAAGCTGAACTGTGTACTCTCATACAAGCTGAACTGTGTACTCTGATACAAGCTGAACTGTGTACTCTCATACAAGCTGAACTGTGTACTCTCATACAAGCTGAACTGTGTACCTCTGATACAAGCTGAACTGTGTACTCTCATACAAGCTGAACTGTGTACTCTCATACAAGCTGAACTGTGTACTCTCATACAAGCTGAACTGTGTACTCTCATACAAGCTGAACTGTGTACCTCTCATACAAGCTGAACTGTGTACTCTCATACAAGCTGAACTGTGTACTCTCATACAAGCTGAACTGTGTACTCTCATACAAGCTGAACTGTGTACTCTCATACAAGCTGAACTGTGTACTCTCATACAAGCTGAACTGTGTACCTCTGATACAAGCTGCACATTAATTTTAATGGATACGTTTATTTTCCCTTTGGATACTTATATTGGGTCAACTATTATAATTAATCATTATTTATAAACATGATTATGACTAGTTATGAAAAATAAGGGTTTTTCTAGTTAGCTATGTTTGGTATGGTGTGAGTAACCTCTTGTACTTCCAGAGTTATCCCACTTGTTTATTGAATGATTGTCATTCATTGAATAGCCTGTTAAACATTCGTTATACAGAGTTGTCCACTTTGTCTCTTGGTTATTTATTTATAGATGTTTGTCATACTGGAAATAGCATGTTATATGTATGTATCACTCCAGATAGTGTCCCTTTTTTACCTCACCTTTGACCTTTCTTTCTCTTTTTAATTTTAACATTCACCAAAAACAAATAAAGCTATACTCCTCAAGGTCTAGTTTCATGCATAGTTAAAATTTAGGCCAAATGCAGAGTTTTCTTTTTGTTAGGGCCCGCCCCGGGTACCACTAACCCTAGCGGCGCCACTGCCCAGCATTGCGCTATATGCCAAGCGAGCGTGCTGGCTTCCAACGGTCCTTGACCACGGTGATCAGTATCGATTGGTTTCTAATTTTATCCCTTGATGCAGTGTTTCGAACGGGCCATCCAAGCCATACCGCTCAGGGGCGGGTCAAGACAACATGGGTCTGGTGGAGGAGGGGCGTTGGGTGCCATCATAACTGTGCTTCGGAGTCACAGTCAGCGACTCCCAATTATTTTTTTAGAAAGAGACAGAATTCTAAAACTGTATACAAGTGTGGCCTGAAAATTGACGCGTTATAACGTCATACAGTTGTGCCTCTTTCATCATCTCACAGAAAACTACACGAGTATATCATAAAGTTTTCTCTAGGAGAGGCGGCACTGTATCAGCACAGATCCACCGAAGCTGTTAAAGCTTGCCGATAAGGTCCAGCTACTTAATTGACGATGGTCATTGTCCGTATGTCTTTGCCTGTGTGTCCTTGTGGAATTTGTAGGAGTGGCAAAGATAAGTCTTCTCTACGCTCTGACGTTTAATAAGTGTCATTCAGCGCTGGGTGCACACGAAGATCTCAGTCAGTGAGAGAGTGGACACCTGACAGAGTGGACTCCTAACAGAGTGGACACCTAAGAGGGTGGACACCTGACAGAGTGGACTCCTAACAGAGTGGACACCTAAGAGGGTGGACACCTGACAGAGTGGACTCCTAACAGAGTGGACACCTAAGAGGGTGGACACCTGACAGAGTGGACTCCTAACAGAGTGGACACCTAAGAGGGTGGACACCTGACAGAGTGGACTCCTAACAGAGTGGACACCTAAGAGGGTGGACACCTGACAGAGTGGACTCCTAACAGAGTGGACACCTAAGAGGGTGGACACCTGACAGAGTGGACACCTAACAGAGTGGACACCTAAGAGGGTGGACACCTGACAGAGTGGACTCCTAACAGAGTGGACACCTAAGAGGGTGGACAGCTGACAGAGTGGACACCTAACAGAGTGGACACCTAAGAGGGTGGACACCTGACAGAGTGGACTCCTAACAGAGTGGACACCTAAGAGGGTGGACAGCTGACAGAGTGGACTCCTAACAGAGGGGCCACCTAAGAGAGCGGACACCTGACAGAGTGGACACCTAACAGTGTGTTGGAACCTCTTTCCGCTCCCAGATACTGTCACTACACACTATAAATTAAATATTCAAACTTGGGTTAGAAAGCATCTCATTTTATTTATTTAAAAAAAAACCCACTTAATTTATACAAGTTATGCGTGCAGTCTGCGTGGCAACAAGTTATGCGTGCAGTCTGCGTGGCAAGTTCATTGTCTGAGCAAGCTTCGTCACCGTAATCACGTATCGGTTAATACAAACGGCAGACTGCGGTGGTTAGGTCACGCAGACAAAATTTTTATTTATGCGATGGCGTCATCAGATGATCCGCTATTGATGCCAGCCATGCGATGGCGTCATCAGATGATCCGCTATTGATGCCAGCCATGCGATGGCGTCATCAGATGATCCGCCATTGATGCCAGCCATGCGATGGCGTCATCAGATGATCCGCTATTGATGCCAGCCATGCGATGGCGTCATCAGATGATCCGCCATTGATTCTAGTCCCTTAAATGAATGGATCCACCAATGCGTTGGAATCTTGGTGAAATACCTTTACAATTTCTTTGGTTTTCTAAATTAAGATTCAACACAGAGTTGTTACGTTTTCTTTGGATTAATTAAACATTGATTTTTCGTGATAGAAGTTACACACGGCTGTAACGCTCCCCCCCCCCCACCAACTGCCCACATTTTTTTGGGGGGGAGGGCGGAAATGCCGTTGCGTTAACACACCCATTCAACATAAGACTCTTTACCCAGCTAAAGACCTCGAAGTCTACTAAAGCTTGTTTTTATCCAGCTAAAGACATCTAGGTGTACTAAAGATTGTTTACCCGGCTAAAGACTTCTAAGTCTACTAAAGATACTGACCCAGCTAAAGACTTTTAAGTCCACTAAAGATTTCTGACCCAGCTAAAGACTTCTAAGTCCACTAAAGATTGCTGACCCAGCTAAAGACCTCTAGTATTTTACTTGTTTTTCGTGAGCACCATGTTCCGCTCTGGTGTCGTCATCCTTACGGCAAAGGTCACGCTGGACTTGATCTACATGTTTGATCTTTAACTCCATGACGTCACCATCACGCAATGAGGCAATTATATAGGAAAAAAAAAACAAGGATCAGATGAAACGAAGCGATGGGACGGGAACTGAATTGGCTACTGATAAAAAGTTCATTTAACTCCCCCTTTTCTGACCTAATTTATAGCTCCCCTTCTTTTTCTTTCGTGCTTGTCTTCAATTAAGATCGGTAGCTCCTTCCTGCAGGGCTGTGAGCCTAGGGCAGTCGGAAATGATGCCTAGAACTACTTGACGTAGACGAAGACAGTCGGGCATGGTGCCTAGAACTACTTGACGTAGACGAAGATAGAATCTATGGTGGAATGAATTATGTTCATTGGGAAAAGGGTATGCGGCCGGTCGACAACCCTGGTGACAAGACGGTTGATAAGGACAGTAGATGACCACGTGACCTGCTGGACTCGGAGTGGTATCCATTCATTTATCATTCCATTGACGCAGGTGGCGAAACGTCCAACGTTTTACGTCACACTGGAGAGGTACACACAGGAAAACAACAGGAGAACAAGAAATAAGACAAGAACAAGAAATAAGACGGGAACAAGAAATAAGAGGGGAACATGAAATAAGAGAGGAACAAGAAATAAGACGGCAACAAGAAATAAGAGGGGAACAAGACATAAGACGGGAACAAGAAATAAGACAAGAACAAGAAATAAGACGTGAACAAGAAATAAGAGAGGAACAAGAAATAAGACGGCAACAAGAAATAAGAGAGGAACAAGACATAAGACGGGAACAAGAAATAAGACGTGAACAAGAAATAAGAGGGAAACAAGAAATAAGACGGGAACAAGAAATAAGACGGGAACAAGAAATAAGAGGGGAACATGAAATAAGAGAGAAACAAGAAATAAGACGGGAACAAGAAATAAGAGGGGAACATGAAATAAGAGAGGAACAAGAAATAAGACGGGAACAATAAATAAGGGAACAAGAAATAAGACGGGAACAAGAAATAAGACGGCAACAAGAAATAAGACGGCAACAAGAAATAAGACGGGAACAATAAATAAGGGAACAAGAAATAAGACGGGAACAAGAAATAAGACGGGAACAAGAAATAAGACGGGAACAAGAAATAAGAGGGGATCAAATCTCAAATTTGTGGGTCAGCATTGAATTATTTTGGATCTACCGAAAATTTGTTATTATAATTGTTTTCTTTGAATAAATTGGATGTCATGGAAACGTGGGGCTGATCTAAAAATACTCTTTCAACATACAGTTTTGTGGGGTCTCTTCGTAATAGTGTCAGTTCTAGTGTTGCCTCAAAGACTTGCGACTCTTCATCGCAAAGTCCCTTCAATTTTTTTAGCTTTTTAACTTCCGCCCAGGACTTTATTTTTTCGTTTGCAATTCGTGTTACTTCCTATTATCATCGTGTTGTACATCTCATCAGTACTGTCATGTCAACCCCCCCTCCCCCTTTTTCTCCATTTCTGACCATCGTATCATGACACAACCATTTTGAAATAGTTAAGAAGTTTATTGTCCTTAACAACGGTGTTGTTACCACTTAAAAGCTGTGTTGTGGCCACAGCGTCGTAGCGACAGTGTTTTGCGCCCGGGGACATCTGCCCCCCCCCCTCTCTCCCTCGCCACGCCTCTGCGTGGCCACACTCTATGTCAACCCAAACTTTCATGTAGCTTACCACTATTTCAGTTCATTTCAATAGCAACAATTGAGCAGTAGGGGAACTACCTTTGCCGTAAGAAAGTGTTTACTTTGTACTGCGGAGGACTAGCACGATTGCTGTCTAAATTAGGGATCACGCCCACCAACCACTTTATTAGTTGAGTCACCTTTCAAACAAAATTTCTCTGTCCATCAACTGTCAATGGTAAAGAACAATCAACATAGTCTGGCGTGATATTTTTAACCGTCCATTCTCTGTCGGATCGTCGCTTTCCCGATTTTGAACTGTTGTAGTTAAACATTTGGACTACATCTGGATACAAATCCAGTTTGTCTACAGACTGCTGAACACGATATTAAAACTTACAAGACAGTGGTTCTCAATAAGTGGGTCGCTACCCCCTGAGTGGAGTGGGTGGGAGGCATCGAACGACCTTTACACGGGTACACCTTTGCCTAAGACCATTTCGGAAAACACATACTTATGAAGTATCAACGAAAAATAATTTTATGGTTGGGGGTCACCACAACATGAAGAACTGTATTACAGGCATTAGGAAGGTTGAGAACCACTGCTACAAGAGCTGAAAAACAATTTACTTATACTTTGAAACGGAGATCGATTATTAAAAAGAAAATTAAGCAAAACCAAAACAAACTTATTTGGAAATAATAATACATTTGACCCACCAAAAAGCAACAACAAGAGACAGGAGCACTTTAGTCTTTTTCTTCTTACTGATCTCTAACAAGTCCGACAAGTCGTAGTGGTGTTGCTTATTGGTATTTAATTTACCCGTGGCTAACAACAGCCAGCAGCCGATGAGGAAATCACTCCGTCTGGATGGATTGGATCTGGGATTTGCGTTACTAGGCAACGGGGGTCATTTTGAACCTATCGTTCAGTGGTAGAGGGGGGCGCCATTTTTGTGGTTGTTGTTGTTATGGTAGCTGGCGCACGCGGAAGGAATTTCTGCGCTAAGACTCGATCTTAGTCTTACCAGCATGGGATGGGGGG
>CAXITT010000448.1:73482-88869 GCA_964033795.1 Lymnaea stagnalis | reverse complement strand
CCCCCCCCCCCCAACCACGCTTGACTGTCACCACCTCCCTCCACCCCGTCTCACTGACCCGTCTGTAGTTCTTGTCATCCGACAGTTTCTGGTAAATAATTCACGTCAGGAAAATCGACCATTCAGTCAACGGGACATCCACCATTGCGATACAACATACGAAAACAAGAGTAGTCGTGTATTTTTGATATCGAAACAAAATTCGCGTGAAATTCGGATTCGATATATTAAGACAAGAGACATGAATACATCAGCGTACGTTGAATCGCTCTTCCGTCACGGGTATCGTGTGTTCCAAGAAATTTGTACATCTTTTGGATTGCAACATTCATGCGATGCTGTATGTTAGAATCGGAGTCTCGGAATCGAAATCTTTATTTGTTTTTGCCTTGGATCTCGCCGTCTCATTTGGCCTGATCTTCCATTTCGATCTACGTCAGTTAGATACAACAAACAACCTACAACAATCATCAAACAACATACAACAATCATCAAACAACATACAACAAACAACAAACAAAAAATACAACAAACAACACACAACATACAACAAACAACATCCAACAAACAACATACAGCATAAAAAATACAACAAACAACATACAACACCAACATACAACAAACAACATACAACAAACAACATACAACTGGGCGAAATACAGAAAATAACACCAAGCGCCAAAGTCATTAATTATATTCAAGGTCAGCGCCAGCACGCGCCCGCGATGCAGACGGCCAGTTATTGGAGTTATGACCCGCGTGACCTGAGTGAGGTGGGGGATGTGTTCTACAGTTGGTCACAACCTGGGTGACTAAGTGAATAGTTGGATGTGTTCTACAGTTGGTCAGAACCTGGGTGACTAAGTGAATAGTTGGATGTGTTCTATTGTTGGTCAGGACCTGGGTGACTAAGTGAATAGTTGGATGTGTTCTATAGTTGGTCAGGACCTGGGTAACTAAGTGAATAGTTGGATGTGTTCTATAGTTGGTCAGGACCTGGGTGACTAAGCGAATAGTTGGATGTGTTCTATTGTTGGTCAGGACCTGGGTGACTAAGTGAATAGTTGGATGTGTTCTATTGTTGGTAAGGACCTGGGTGACTAAGTGAATAGTTGGATGTGTTCTATTGTTGGTCAGGACATGGGTGACTAAGTGAATAGTTAGATGTGTTCTATTGTTGGTCAGGACCTGGGTGACTAAGTGAATAGTTGGATGTGTTCTACAGTTGGTCAGGACCTGAGTGACTAAGTGAATAGTTGGATGTGTTCTATTGTTGGCCAGGACCTGGGTGACTAAGTGAATAGTTGGATGTGCTCTATAGTTGGTCAGGACCTGGGTGACTAAGTGAATAGTTGGATGTGTTCTATTGTTGGTCAGGACCTGGGTGACTAAGTGAATAATTGGATGTGTTCTATTGTTGGTCAGGACCTGGGTGACTAAGTGAATAGTTGGATGTGTTCTATAGTTGGTCAGGACCTGGGTGACTAAGCGAATAGTTGGATGTGTTCTATAGTTGGCCAGGACCTGGGTGACTAAGCGAATAGTTGGATGTGTTCTATAGTTGGCCAGGACCTGGGTGACTAAGCGAATAGTTGGATGTGTTCTATAGTTGGTCGGGACCTGGGTGACAGTGTGGTTTGTGTTCTACAGGTTGTAGTGACCTGGGTGTCTAAGTTTGTGTTGGTTGTTGTAGAGTCGGGAACCTTGGGTCAGGATTAGTGTGTTGTTGGTTTCAATCAACATTGGTCACAGTTTTAAGCACTATTTTTAAAATAAAAAAACAATATAATATATATATATATACAATTATAATTCTCTAGGTACGTATATATGGCTGTAATGCTGTTCTAAATAGGCGCCCACAATAAACTCCCAGAAGTGAGTAGTAGTTTGGGTTCTTATAAAGTGCGCGTCTTGCACGCACGTTTTGCCAGATAACATGAGTAGATGGGAAGGTAGCTTGAGTAGATGGGAAGGTAGCTTGAGTAGATGGGAAGGTAGCTTGAGTAGATGGGAAGGTAGCTTGAGTAGATGGGAAGGTAGCTTGAGTAGATGGGAAGGTAACATCTTGCTCTAGCTTGGCGTGCTGTTTCTAATACATTTATGTCTTTATTTAATTAAAGTTGGTTAGTGTTTCTTCAATATTTTGATCGGTTCTATTTTCATGTTGGATTCTTGACCGTATGTTCAACTTTTTGAAGAAATTAATTTGTTAAAAGAAATTGTTAAGGATTGTTAAGTTTTAGAAAATGTCGCATATAATTGTTAGGGTAATTATTATCAGAATATCTGACAGGGACTCAGGGGCGGACCTAGCATTTTGTGAGGTGAAAGATATCCCCTTAATGCGTGTCCTTAATGACAGTAATAGGATTTTTGATTTCTTGATTGCTTGACAGGGCTACCACCAGGGGCGTGGTGCATTGTTGCCGCTGTGCATTGATGGCGTGGTGCATTGTTGGCGTTGTGCATTTGGTGTTGTGCATTGATGATGATGTGCATTGTTAATTTTAAGACACATGTGTCACAATGGTCTAGTAAAGCTAAGTATTCATTTCAGCTTGTGTCTATTTTAATACAAGTGAACATTTTCTCATTTTATTTCAGGTTAGAGAGTACTATTGGTCTGCAGTTTCGTTCCACCTCAATGAACTGATACAACAACAAAGACAGACATGACCTTGGCACAATGGAACTTATCAGAAAATTTTCCAGGAAGCATCCATTCAAAAAGACCTTGTCAGCTGAAGCATTGGCAGGCGATTTGCTCTGTTGGCTTCACAGGAACACATACTTTGTAACCTCGAGAGACAAGATTCTTTTCTCCACACTAGACAGCAAACAAGAGATCATACAAGCTGATGCACCCCCGTTACTAGCTCATGAGGCCCCACTGCTCGCCAATGCCCCCCCCCCCTCGCGATGGCTCGAGCGATTACGAGTGGCGAGAAGGTTTACACATTTGCTCGGTGGTGTCACAGAAGGACATCTTTTTGTTCATAGTGTTCATACTCTGCTTTTTCTCCACACTAGACAGCAAACAAGAGATCATACAAGCTGATGCACCCCCGTTACTAGCTCATGAGGCCCCACTGCTCGCCAATGCCCTCCCCCCCCTCGCGATGGCTCGAGCGATTACGAGTGGCGAGAAGGTTTACACATTTGCTCGGTGGTGTCACAGAAGGACATCTTTTTGTTCATAGTGTTCATACTCTGCGTGCTGGTAGACAGCAAGGAGTCATGGTTTGAGTAAAGTTCACCAATGATGTCGTGTTTCATCCGATCTAACCTTGGAGTTCAACTCTTGGCGGACAATCGGCCAACTACTCAACCCGAAGTTTCTTTGTAATAGGATTGAAAAATAGTCACGTCCTTTAAATTATCAAATGAAAAGAGTTATACATAATATGTTGATGGCGAGCGGGATAGGACATGTTTGATTCATTCGAGGGATAGTCCTGGCGATTTTGTTCATGGGATGTGAAATCTCAATGAACAATTATCCAAGAATTCGCATGAGGTAAAGATTTCAAGTAGATTAATGAGACACAGTGTAATGTAAATAAAACAATACATGATAGGTTCTAACTATGATTATACATAATACAAATTCAAACGTTTAGTCAAATGCCTTCATCAGGACATCTGAAAACATGATCATACGTGTAGATTATATTCACATCATAAATAGACAGACAAGTTTAGATTTCCAAACCAACACTTTCTTTTCTATGTCTGAATTCATGAAACAAAAAAACCAACAACAAAAAAAACCTCATGGCATTTTTAATGTGACTAAATTGTGCACTAAACTAATGCGCACCTTGCGAAAATAAAAGCGTTTTGAAGTCATGCCCCCCTTCACGAGCACCTGGAACAACAGCTCGTGTCACAATTAAAATGTGCATTCTCCGTGTCAAAACCAGTTCGAGCGACCCCAGTTTGTCCAGCTCAATATTTTCATTGGCATAATAATAACGTATTATTTTTTTTTTTTGTAAAAAGAACAAACTACCTTAAAATCAAAACAGAGCGAAGTCATGTGATAGATCGTGTGTGTCTATAAATAGAAACTATTCACCAACATGGGTTAGTCCACATAGAGCACAGGGTCACCAAAGATGTTTTATGGGACGCTCTTGCTGTAGCTGTAGCTGGTGGAATGAACAGAAGCTGACCGTGGATTAAATAAAGAGATACATTTTATAAACAAGGACAGAGCTGCTCAAAATGGGAGCTGGTGAGTACAATATTTTGCTTCCATAATGTTCATATAAATGCACGTGCGTGTGTGTGTCTTTCTTAGACTATGTTGTTGTTGGGTGCATATTTTTTTGTTAGTCTGTTCTATGGTTGACCTGCCTTTGTCGGTCTGTATAGTTCTTTGGTTGACCTGCCTTTGTCAGTCTGCAGAGTTCTTTGGTTTGACCTGTCTTTGTCAGACTGCATAGTTCTTTGGTTGACCTGTCTTTGTCGGTCTGTGTTGTTGTTTGTCTTATTTTTCCTGAGATAAACAAAAACTGTGTTCAATTTCCCCTGTCATGTTTTTCATTGTCTTAACACCAGGTTCTCCCACTTCCACGTCCAATTGTTACCATTTTTCTGAGACCACAGTTTATTAAACAATATTATTACAAAACCTTTGCTGATTGGATCGGACGAACTTAATCCACCAAGACGGATATTATTAACATTACAATTTTTGACAAGGCATATTTTTCCAGGTTATTTCAGTACATAATTTTTTTAAAAATAGCCAAAACTTCCCTTCTCCCACTACTCTCCCACTATTCTCCCACTATTCTCCCTCTACTCTCTTCTTGAGTTACCTTCTTTTTGAACACCTTGGCCTTCCTTTATGCGCTAGCATTATCATGGCCAATAAGTACTTGAGTGCTGACTTAGACATGTTGGCTACTATGTAGTGGTCTTGATTTTGCTTTTGAGCGCCTGAGGCTACGCACAGTAGACGGGAATTTTAATGTACAGTTGATCATACAGTTGTCTTTTAAAAACTTGATTGGCCATTTGAGGAAAAATTAGTCGATGCACAATACAACATTTTCAAGTAGATAATACTTGGGTGGGTGAGGTCAAGATTTTCACAAATTGTTGTTTTTAATTGCACATTTTTATGTGAAGCGCAGTGAGCCTAGCCCTAGGCTGGGGTACTGAGCAGTGAGCCTAGCCCTAGCCTGGGTACTGAGCAGTGAGCCTAGCCCTAGCCTGGGTACTGAGCAGTGAGCCTAGCCCTAGGATGGGGTACTGAGCAGTGAGCCTAGCCCTAGGCTAGGGTACAGCGGTGAGCCTAGCCATAGGCTGGGGTACAGCAGTGAGCCTAGCCCTAGGCTGGGATACAGCAGTCAGCCTAGCCCTAGGCTGGGGTACAGCAGTGAGCCTAGCCCTAGGCTGGGGTACTGCGCTGTATAAAACCACCTAATAATAATCATAATAGTATAAAGGGAGAAAATTGAGATGAGAGTGCAGCTACAAAAATAAATTAAACATTACCTCCCTTGACTGACCCTTTTGGATATTTTTTATAATCGCGCCCCCCCCCCCCTCCCTTTTCCCCCTCTGTTGGTACAATTCGATTTCACTAGATCGTTTCCCAAACTTTTATAAAAATAAATTAAACATTACCCCCCTTGACTGACACTTTTGGATATTTTTTATAATCGCGCCCCCCCCCCCCTCCCTTTTCCCCCTCTGTTGGTACAATTCGATTTCACTAGATCGTTTCCCAAACTTTTAAGTTTCACGGACCGGTGGACAAGTTTCGAAACTGCACCCGGGACCGGTGCCAGATTTTTTAATTACATTTTCTTACTATTTAAACATCAATATTCATGCTCTCTGGACCGGTAACGTAAGGCTCGCGGACCGGCACCGGTCCGCGGACCACCACTTTGAGTAGCGCTGCACTAGATCACAGGTTCCCCATTCGTTGTTAACACTTGACGCTATTTTTAAGAGGCAAAGCGCTCTGCCGATGCATTTTCAAAAAGTGTATTTTTATTAGAGTAAATAAAACATAGAAACAATGCGAGGATTGACGTTAGCAGGCTGCTAAATTCATGGTTGTGTATTCATTGTTGACTTTATTTCATTCTCTCCATTTTATCTCTTAATTTTTTTTTCATTTCATAAAAAAACGAACCATTGATTATCCACTATATCAGAGTTATATAGAAGCCAAATGAAGTATTATACTCCCCCCCCCTCGAAAACCCTCGGATGTATTAGGTTGCTCTAGTTGTAGCTACTACATTAGGATTGTCGTTCGTCCCTCGCAAGACTATTCTCGACTTGAGTAATAAGAGCCTTGAGTTGAGCTGTGTTTTGTTTAAAGGTGAGGGAGAGTTTCTGAGTTTTTCTGTCTCACTCTCTTTCCTGGTCTATTTGATCCAATGTCAAGACTTGTTCAAGACCACTGGAAAGAGACGAAGATGCAGAAGATGGCCAGCAGTGTGTGCTTCACTGTGCTCTTTATGTTTTCTACGTCGCAGGTGTTTCAAAATTGTCCTCGTGTCATAACGTCCAAGGGACACAATCTACGGGTTTGATTTCTCTCAGATGATTTGCCACCCAATGCTATTGAGTTCCATCCACCAGAGTTCCATCCACCAGAGTTCCATCCACCAGAGTTCCATCCACCAGAGTTCAATCCACCAGAGTTCAATCCACCAGAGTTCCATCCACCAGAGTTCCATCCACCCGAGTTCCATCCACCCGAGTTCCATCCACCCGAGTTCCATCCACCCGAGTTCCATCCACCCGAGTTCCATCCACCCGAGTTCCATCCACCCGAGTTCCATCCACCCGAGTTCCATCCACCCGGGGCACTGGTGCTAGTTTTGATTGTCTAATCGTTTCCTGAGGGATGACCGCCAGCCCGCTAGCTTGGGGTTGACTCCCTTTAGACCGTTCAGCCACCCAGCCTGGGGGTGCCATGATTGTAGCTACCACGTGAGGTAGCTTGTGGTTGTAGCTACTACATTAAGTTTCAGTGGTTGTAGCTAGCACGTGAGATAGCTGTGGCAGTAGCTACTACTTTAGGTTTAAGAGACTGTAGCTACAACGTGAGGTCGCTGTGGTGGTAGTGAGGTAGCTGTGGTAGTAGTGAGGTATTGGTGGTAGTAGCGAGGTAGCGGTGGTAGTAGTGAGGTATACTGTGGTAGTGGTGAGGTATACTGTGGCAGTGGTGAGGTATACTGTGGTAGTAGTGAGGTATACTGTGGTAGTGGTGAGGTATACTGTGGTAGTAGTGAGGTATACTGTGGTAGTGGTGAGGTATACTGTGGTAGTGGTGAGGTATACTGTGGTAGTGGTGAGGTATACTGTGGTAGTGGTGAGGTATACTGTGGTAGTGGTGAGGTATACTGTGGTAGTGGTGAGGTATACTGTGGTAGTGGTGAGGTATACTGTGGTAGTGGTGAGGTATACTGTGGTAGTGGTGAGGTATACTGTGGTAGTGGTGAGGTATACTGTGGTAGTGGTGAGGTATACTGTGGTAGTGGTGAGGTATACTGTGGTAGTGGTGAGGTATACTGTGGTAGTGGTGAGGTATACTGTGGTAGTGGTGAGGTATACTGTGGTAGTGGTGAGGTATACTGTGGTAGTAGCGAGGTATACTGTGGTAGTAGCGAGGTAGCTGTGGCAGATGTGGTAGTGGTGAGGTATACTGTGGTAGTGGTGAGGTATACTGTGGTAGTGGTGAGGTATACTGTGGTAGTAGCGAGGTATACTGTGGTAGTAGCGAGGTAGCTGTGGTAGTAGCGAGGTAGCTGTGGCAGTAGTCACTAAGTGCGGAAAAGAAGTCTGATGTGACTGACATAAAAGCTGATCAACTCGAAAGTCCCCAACAACCCTGTTGACCAGACTTTATCTAACTTGACACATTGCGGTCACTCAAAGTAAATGTATAACACTGTTTATTGATATGGTGAGATGATTACAAAGAAATGCCAAATGGCAGTTCGTGAAAGATTGCTTGTAGAATTCAATATGGCGTATTTCTCTTGGGTACTTCCGCTCCACAGTCCTTTCAGGGGAAGATAACAAGTTTTTAAAAAAAACGAAGTCAAAATTATGAGTATATGAATTATAAAATGAGTGTTTCCTTTGATTAGGAGGAATGAATTTAATTTTTTTTTTTTTAATGCAAAGATAAATACACAAAAAAAAAAGCAAAATAATTTATGATTATTACAAATATGGGCTTTTCTTTCCGCTAATTTATTATTTTAAAAAATCAACTTCTGTTTGACGTCACTGGTTAGCCTCAACAACAATTCTATGTTGCGTTATTTTGCTTATATAGGAAAGTAATTTTTTATGTCTTAAAATAAAACAACAACAGTAAGCCATGTTGAGTGTATTTTCTCATTCTCCAGTATGGAAGTTCAAAGTGTGAATTAAAATATTTGGAAAACAAAATGTGTTTGGTCGTACTAAAGGAACCCTAGTCTAATGTTTTGAGAATTTTAGATAATTTTTGAAAAAATAAAAAGTTTAAAAATTTATCTTTATCGGAAATGCCTTTTCGAATAGAGGTTAAAAACATATTCGATATCACGCTTTCATTCTTAGGGTGTCAAATAACCTCGAACCGAATACGTATTGAGCAACTGACCTTCATGTCCGTCCCTTTAGTCTCAAATGGCAACATGAACGCGGCCAGGGAAGCTATGAGGGATACCACACCGTACAGGGAGATGGCCGCATAGGTGGACTCTTTCAGGAGAACCTGGGGGGTGGACGTTGTGGTGGAGGTAGAGATGTAGGTCATGGAGAGTTGTATGGGGGAGGTGTTGAATGGTGGTTATTGGTGAAGGTATTGCATGGTGGTTATTGTTGAAGGTGGTTATTGGTGAAGGTATTGTATAGTGGTTATTGTTGAATGTGGTTATTGGTGACTGTATTGTATGGTGGTTATTGTTGAAGGTGGTTATTGGTGATTGTATTGTATGGTGGTTATTGTTGAAGGTGGTTATTGGTGACTGTATTGTATGGTGGTTATTGTTGAAGGTGGTTATTGGTGAAGTTGTTGTATGGTGGTTATTGGTGAAGGTGTTGTATGGTGATTATAAGAGAAGGTATTGGTGAAGCTATTTGTTTGAGAAGTTTTGGCGGAGGTATAAGTTTAGGGGTTGGTGGGAGTATAAGTCAAAGTATAGAGTAAGTTAATTTGAATGATGTATAATTTTAGAGATGGTTATGCTGCTTAGAGAGTTCATTCATTAGACCTGATGTTGTAGCCGTCGTGTGGACCTTGCAGGGGAAACAACACCAACGAAATGCTAGGGGACTCACTGAACGTTTCCCGTGTGTAGTTGTTATCTTATGATGCGCTAAAGCAGTGAATCTAATCTCTTTAAAAAATATTGTTATGTTTTTACCTGTGCTACGAAAGGTGTAACAATGGCCCCAATTCTAGCCTCAACTGTGCTACAAAAGGTGTAACAATGGCCCCAATTCTAGCCTCACCTGTGCCACGAAAGGTGTAACAATGGCCCCAATTCTAGCCTCACCTGTGCTACAAAGGGTGTAAGAATGGCCCCAATTCTAGCCTCACCTGTGCTACGAAAGGTGTAACAATGGCCCCTATTCGAGCCATGCCGCTACAGGTCCCAAGACCGAGAGCCCTGATGGCTGTTGGATAGATCTGTTAATTAAAAAAAAGTCGTTTGAATTAAATGAGTCCAAACGTATGAAATGCGTACCGCAAATATACCAACGATATCAAGCATTGACGTATGCTTTAAAATTATACACACTGCATACCTTTAAATTGTGTGGCTGCATATTAATACAACAATTTTAAAATCCTTTGGAAACATAACTACTCATCCCTCGTTTGTAAAGATAAGTACTCACCTCTGGTGTGTAGACATAAGTACTCACCTCTGGTGTGTAGACAAAAGTACTCACTTCTGGTGCGTAGACATAAGTACTCACCTCTGGTGTGTAGACATAAGTACTCACCTCTGGTGTGTAGACGTAAGTACTCACCTCTGGTGTGTAGACGTAAGTACTCATCTCTGGTGTGTAGACATAAGTACTCACCTCTGGTGTGTAGACATAAGTACTCACCTCTGGTGTGTATACATAAGCACTCACCTCTGGTGTGTAGGCATAAGCACTCACCTCTGGTGTGTAGGCATAAGTACTCACCTCTGGTGTGTAGACATAAGTACTCACCTCTGGTGTGTAGACACACGTACTCACCTCTGGTGTGTAGACATAAGTACTCACATCTGGTGTGTAGACATAAGTACTCAAATCTGGTGTGTAGACATACGTACTCACCTCTGGTGTGTAGACATAAGTACTCACCTCTGGTGTGTAGACATAAGTACTTACCTCTGGTGTGTAGAGATACGTACTCACCTCTGGTATGTAGACATACGTACTCACCTCTGGTGTGTAGACATAAGTACTCATCTCTGGTGTGTAGACATAAGTACTCACCTCTGGTGTGTAGGCATAAGTACTCACCTCTGGTGTGTAGGCAAAAGTACTCACCTCTGGTGTGTAGGCAAAAGTACGCACCTCTGGTGTGTAGGCAAAAGTACTCACCTCTGGTGTGTAGGCAAAAGTACTCACCTCTGGTGTGTAGGCAAAAGTACTCACGTCTGGTGTGTAGACATAAGTACTCACCTCTGGTGTGTAGGCATAAGTACTCACCTCTGGTGTGTAGACATAAGCCCCCTGAAATGCCCCAGATATGAGGGCACGGGCAACAAACAAGAAGAAGGTCAGTACAGCCCTGAAGGACACAGACGTGGGAGGGGGGTGGGGGAACAATCGAGTTAAAACTTTCAAACTGACCAATTTCAGTTAAATGTTTCTGGCGTAACATTCTGAGCTAAGACATTTCTAATTAAATTTATCTGGCGTAACATTCTGAGCTAAGACATTTCTAATTAAAATTATCTATCGTAACATTCTGAGCTAAGACATTTCTAATTAAATTTATCTGGCGTAACATTCTGAGCTAAGACATTTCTAAATAAACTTTTCTGGCGTAACATTCTGAGCTAAGACATTTCTAAATAAACTTTTCTGGCTTAATATTCTGAGCTAAGACATATCAGGTTAAGTATTCCGAGTTAAGCATTTCCACAAAATAATAATAATAATAATAATAATTAGTTACTAATTTATCATTTTATTTTTTAAACTTTTTGGCCGTTTAATGACATTTTCTAAAAAATAGATCAGACAAATACAGCAACCTGATTGGTCGACGCCCTGAGATCAATGCGCTCATAAAATGTAAAAATAACACTTGCATTCCTGCCGAGCTTGACGCTACATGACGTCATGTATTTGAGAGCTCCTGAGTTGCAATGGAGCGAATGTTGCTCAAAGATATTCATTTGTGATTTTAAATCTGTGCAATTTTTCGTTGTTTTAATTGATTCATTGTTTGACCAGACCTGGTTTTTTTCATTTTCTAGCTACCACACTTTAATGCCATTGTTGTCATCAAGTTCACTGTGGTTAAACCATATAGAGCAATGTATAAGCCCCCCCCCCTTTTTCATATATTAAAGTGTAAACCTGGTCAGTCTCTTCCCCCACCCCGCTGCTTAAAGATATCAATCATACCACCAATGTCTACAGAACCTGCCATGTCATTCTAATGTCCAGTGACATTTTTATTCAAATGTTAACAATATCAACGTTTCATGCTAGAAATAAATGTCAATCTAACCATGCCATACACAATGTCAAACTCACCTTGGCATAAATGTCAGTCTAAAGTCATGCCAAATGTCAAACTTACCTATCATAAATGTCAACCTCAAGTCATGCCAAATGTCAACTCACCTTGTCATAAATGTCAACCTCAAGTCATGCCAAATGTCAACTCACCTTGTCATAAATGTCAACCTCAAGTCATGCCAAATGTCAACTCACCTTGTCATAAATGTCAACCTCAAGTCATGCAAAATGTCAACTCACCTTGTCATAATGTCAATCTCAAGTCATGCCAAATGTCAACTCACCTTGTCATAAATGTCAACCTCAAGTCATGCCAAATGTCAACTCACCTTGTCATAAATGTCAGCCTCTATTCACGCCAAATGTCAAACTCACCTTGTCATACAAATGTTCACCAGCATGACCACCACTGTAAAGAGGAAAAACTCCACCACCATCGTGTACTTGCGACCGATTTTGTTCAGAAGGAAAGCCGTGATGAACAAACCTGTAGAATGAACGTGCGACTCTCAGAAATACTCTCTACTCAAGTCGTTTACTTTATAGACGTGGTCTACACTTTATAGAAGAGGTCTACACTTAATAGACCAGGTCTACACTTTATAGACCAGGTCTACACTTTATAGACGAGGTCTACACTTTATAGACGAGGTCTACACTTTATAGACCAGGTCTACACTTTATAGACCAGGTCTACACTTTATAGACGAGGTCTACACTTTATAGACGAGGTCTACACTTTATAGACCAGGTCTACACTTTATAGACCAGGTCTACACTTTATAGACCAGGTCTACACTTTATAGACGAGGTCTACACTTTATAGACGAGGTCTACACTTTATAGACCAGGTCTACACTTTATAGACGAGGTCTACACTTTATAGACGAGGTCTACACTTTATAGACCAGGTCTACACTTTATAGACCAGGTCTACACTTTATAGACGAGGTCTACACTTTATAGACGAGGTCTACACTTTATAGACCAGGTCTACACTTTATAGACCAGTTCTACACTTTATAGACGAGGTCTACACTTTATAGACGAGGTCTACACTTTATAGACCAGGTCTACACTTTATAGACCAGGTCTACACTTTATAGACGAGGTCTACACTTTATAGACGAGGTCTACACTTTATAGACCAGGTCTACACTTTATAGACCAGGTCTACACTTTATAGACCAGGTCTACACTTTATAGACGAGGTCTACACTTTATAGACGAGGTCTACACTTTATAGACCAGGTCTACACTTTATAGACGAGGTCTACACTTTATAGACGAGGTCTACACTTTATAGACCAGGTCTACACTTTATAGACCAGGTCTACACTTTATAGACCAGGTCTGCACTTTATAGACCAGGTCTGCACTTTATAGACCAGGTCTACACTTTATAGACCAGGTCTAACTTATAACAAGATATTTATCTCCATGTAATATGAAATGAGTCTGACTTTTTATTGTTGGGCGTAACCATCACTGAGAGAACGCCCCAACATCAACTTCCATCCCAGCTCCCCACGGAGCTGCCACTGCTCCCCCCCCCCCACCACAGTTCTCCAGAGTTTCCAATGTAATATTGTTTGATTCAGTCGAAACCTATAATCGGTAAGAGAAAACAAGTCGGTCTCCCATGTAAGCGCTTACCAGGGAATTCTGCAAATGTGGTCCAAGTGAGATCAATGTAGTCTTCAGACGATAAAGATTTACACTCCAGGAAACATGTTGGGTTAGGGTTGTAATGGACATCTGTACCTGGGGACGGGAGACATGTTGGGTTAGGGTTGTAATGGACATCTGTACCTGGGGACGGGAGACATGCTGGGTTAGGGTTGTAATGGACATCTGTACCTGGGGACGGGAGACATGTTGGGTTAGGGTTGTAATGGACATCTGTACCTGGGGACGGGAGACATGCTGGGTTAGGGTTGTAATGGACATCTGTACCTGTGGACGGGAGACATGTTGGGTTAGGTTTGTAATGGACATCTGTACCTGGGGACAGGAGACATGTTAGGGTTGTAATGGACATCTATACTTGGGGGACAGGAGACATGTTGGGTTAGGGTTGTAATGGACATCTGTACCTGGGGGCA
Source organism: Lymnaea stagnalis (assembly GCA_964033795.1). Classification (NCBI taxonomy): domain Eukaryota; kingdom Metazoa; phylum Mollusca; class Gastropoda; family Lymnaeidae; genus Lymnaea; species Lymnaea stagnalis. Next base: position 75,031 of record CAXITT010000448.1, on the reverse strand, counting down.
GGAGACGTGTTGGGTTAGGGTTGTAATTGACATCTGTATGTGGCGACAGGAGACATGTTGGGTTAGGGTTGTAATTGACATCTATACCTGGGGACAGGAGACATGTTGGGTTAGGGTTGTAATGGACATCTGTATGTGGCGACAGGAGACATGTTGGGTTAGGGTTGTAATTGACATCTGTACCTGGGGACAGGAGACATGTTGGGTTAGGGTTGTAATGGACATCTGTATGTGGCGACAGGAGACATGTTGGGTTAGGGTTGTAATTGACATCTGTACCTGGGGACAGGAGACATGTTGGGTTAGGGTTGTAATGGACATCTGTATGTGGCGACAGGAGACATGTTGGGTTAGGGTTGTAATTATAGCCATTTTCATTGTTTCTATAGTATAGTAGTTACTATCCTAGTGTCTCATTTTTATTTTACTTAGTTTACATGTTTTTAATAATTGTAAAGCGCTTAGAGCTTTATGGTAAGCGCTATATAAAAATGCCTAAATAAATAAATAATTGACATCTGTACGTGGCGACAGGAGACATGTTGGGTTAGGGTTGTAATTGACATCTGTACGTGGCGACAGGAGACATTAAAGTTACGTTGTGGCCCTGGGGAAAGGGTAAACTTAATTATCTGTTAATATTAAGGTTTTGGGTTTCAACACCTCAAAGCTGTTCAAGTCTCTAAGCCAGTGCAATAAAATACATCGTTGAAATACATCAATGGGTGGAGCCTCGCCATGTGCACTTTTGAAATTTTTCACGAAAATAGTGTGCACCAAAAAAAAAATGATGTGCACAGTCAAATGAAAATAGCAGGCTGAAAATGGTGCGCTCAAGAATATTGTGTTCTCAATTAAATGTTGCGTTTAAGAAAATAGTACGGTCGAAAAAAAATACGCTCAATCAAATAGTGTGTTGAACGAAAATTATGTTTTTTTTAAGAAGATTGGTACGCTACGGAGGTTGTGCTTAAAAATTAAGAAACTATTACGACCAAGAAACAAAGCGCTCAAGAACTATTTTGTGTAAGAAATCAATTTTTTTTTCATTTATTAATAACACTTTTGTGATAACGTACAAAGAAATCTGGATGATCTCAATGAGAGTATGAAATAGGATATGAAATCATTTCAATTGGTGTTTAACATTGAACGCTTTGAGAGATTTCAAGGGCATTCGGTTAACGTCCATTCAACAGCAGCTTTTATAATAAGGCCCCAGGAAGAAATGTGTTGACCCTTATTTAAACGGTGTGCGTGTCGATGATTTGAACGTCCCGGCGTCTGCAGCATTCAAAGGAGTGATATGGTGTTGTTTACTCACCATGACAACCGTCAGGACTTTCAAACATGGCGGTCGTGAGTAAAACAATTCCATTGTAGGAGAAGGCGCTCACTAGCCTGGGGACATACAAAGGTTGGACTGCGATGAAGCTACAAGGTTAAGGACTTGTCCCCATTCTTATTATTTTTTTTTGTATGTACAGGTTGGAGATATATATATAATATATATATATAATATATATATATATATATATATATATATATA
>CAXITT010000448.1:41447-57219 GCA_964033795.1 Lymnaea stagnalis | reverse complement strand
CCCACCACCATCCTTTCTGCCAGCCCCACCTCCCTCACCCCCAACCCCACCCCCATCATCACCACCACCACCCCCACCACCATCATCTTTGCCAGCACCACCACCCTCACCCCACCATCACCCCCATCACCACCATCATCATTGCCAGCACCATCACCATCACACCCATCACGAACATCATTGCCAGCACCACCACCATCACACCCACCACCATCACCATCATTGCCAGCGCCACCACAATCGCACCCACCGTCATCATCGCCAGCACCACCACCATCACACCTACCACAATCATCATCATCGCCAGCACCACCACAATAACCATACTCAGCAGTACCAGAACCATCCCCAGCACCACCAACCCCAGTACCACTATCACCAAACCCAGCATCACCATGCCCAGCACCCCTATCAACATCCCCAGCTTCACTATCCCCAACACCACTATCACCATCCCCAGCACCCCCATTCCCAGCACCAATATCACGATCCCCAACATCATCCCTAGCACCACTATTACCATCCCCAGCATCATCATCCCCAGCACCACTATCACCATCCCCAACATAACTATCACCATCCCCAGCATTACCATCCTCAGCACCACCATCACCATCCTCAGCACCATCACCATCCCCAGCACCATCATCACCATCCCCAGCACCATCATCACCATCCCCAGCACCATCATCACCATCCCCAGCACCATCATCACCATCCCCAGCACCATCATCACCATCCCCAGCACCATCATCACCATCCCCAGCACCACCGTTTCCCCCTGGATCATCCTGGATGATGTGTTGCGCCGAGACAATATTGGATTACGCCACTTTGTGGACAAGGGGACATTGAGTTATCGCGCTTGAAATGACCGTTGCGTTCCAGCCATTACCGGACGATAGTGAGGAGAGGGAGACACGAAGGGGGCTGCTGGGGGTGGGGGGGGGAAGGGTTGAGGGCGCAAGACGGCCGACGCCCAATTGAGTCCCATCCGCGAGGGAGAGTTCCCGGATTCAGTTAGTACAACGCACCAGCGAGGAGGAATTAAAGACAAAAGAAAAGAAACAAACAAAAAAAAACAGAGAGAAATGTGGTGGGGTAATGGGGCCTGAGTCGGTTGATGTGGGGGTCTGTCTTATAGTTGTAAACATGTGTGGGTTGATGTGGGGGGGTCTGTCTTATAGTTGTAAACATGTGTGGGTTGATGGGGGTCTGTCTTATAGTTGTAAACATGTGTGGGTTGATGTGGGGGTCTGTCTTATAGTTGTAAACATGTGTGGGTTGATTTGGGGTCTGTCTTATAGTTGTAAACATGTTTGGGTTGATGTGAGGGTCTGTCTTATAGTTGTAAACATGTGTGGGTTGATGTGAGGGTCTGTCTTATAGTTGTAAACATGTTTGGGTTGATGTGAGGGTCTGTCTTATAGTTGTAAACATGTTTGGGTTGATGTGAGGGTCTGTCTTATAGTTGTAAACATGTTTGGGTTGATGTGAGGGTCTGTCTTATAGTTGTAAACATGTGTGGGTTGATGTGGGGGTCTGTCTTATAGTTGTAAACATGTTTTGGTTGATGGGGGGGGTCTGTCTTATATTTGTAAACATGTTTGGGTTGATGTGGGGGTCTGTCTTATAGTTGTAAACATGTGTGGGTTGATGTGGGGCGTCTGTCTTATAGTTGTAAACATGTGTGGGTTGATGTGGGGGTCTTTCATATAGTTTTAAACTTGAGTGGGTTGATGTGGGGTTCGGTCGTATAGTTGTAAAAGTGTGGGGGTTGATGTGGGGGTCTGTCTTATAGTTGTAAACATGTGTGGGTTGATGTGGGGGTCTGTCTTATAGTTGTAAACATGTTTGGGTTGATGTGGGGGTCTGTCTTATATTTGTAGACATGTGTGGGTTGATGTGGGGGTCTGTCTTATAGTTGTAAACATGTGTGGGTTGATGTGGGGGGGCGGTCTTATAGTTGTAAACATGTTTGGGTTGATGTGGGGGTCGGTCTTATAGTTGTAAACATGTGTGGGTTGATGTGGGGGTCTGTCTTATAGTTGTAAACATGTTTGGGTTGATGTGGGGGTCTGTCTTATATTTGTAGACATGTTTGGGTTGATGTGGGGGTCTGTCTTATAGTTGTAAACATGTGTGGGTTGATGTGGGGCGTCTGTCTTATAGTTGTAAACATGTTTGGGTTGATGTGGGAGTCTGTCTTATAGTTGTAAACATGTGTGGGTTGATGTGGGAGTCTGTCTTATAGTTGTAAACATGTGTGGGTTGATGTGGGGGTCTTTCATATAGTTTTAAACTTGTGGGGGTTGATGTGGGGGTCTGTCTTATATTTGTAAAAGTTTGGGGGTTGATGTGGGGGGTCTGTCTAATACAAATTCTCGTGTGTGGGCTGATGTGACAGTCTGTCTTAGATTAGTTAATGTCTATTGGGTATGTATCTGGCTGTGTGGTAGACTGATGTATCTGGCTGTGTAGTGGACTGATGTATCTGACTGTGTGGTGAACTGATGCATCTGTGTGTTGGACTGACCTATTTGTGTGGTGGACAGATGTATCTGGCTTGGTGGTGGACTGATGTATTTGCCTGTGTGGTAGATTGATGTATCTGACTGTGTTGTGGACTGACGTATCTGTGTGGTGTACTGATGTATCTGAATGTGCGATGGACTGATTTATCTGGCACGGACTGACGTATCTGTGTTGTGGACTGATGTATCTGGCTGTGTGGTGGACTGATATCTCTGGCTGTGTGGTGGACTGATGTATCTGTCTGTGTTGGACTGATGTATCTGGCTCTGTGGTGGACTGATGTATCTGGCTGTGTGGTTGACTTATGTATCTGGCTGTGTGGTGGGCTGATGTATCTGGCTGTGTGGTGGACTGATGGATCTGGCTGTGTGGGGAGCTCATGAATCTGGCTGTGTGGTGAGCTGATGTAACTGGATGTGTGGTGGACTGATGTATCTGGCTGTGTGGTGGACATATGTATCTGGATGTGTTGGACTTATGTATCTGGCTCTGTGTCGGACTGATGTATCTGGCTGTGTCGGACTGATGTATTTGGCTGTGTGGTGGACTGATGTATCTGGCTGTGTGGTGGACTGATGTATCTGGCTGTGTGGTGAACTGATGTATATGGCTGTGTGGTGGACTGATGTATCTGGCTGTGTGGCCGACTGATGTATCTAGCTGTGTGGTGGACTGATGTATGTGGCTGTGTGGTGGACTGATGTATGTGGTTGTGTGGTGGACGGATGTTTGTGGCTGTGTGGTGGGCGGATGTTTGTGGCTGTGTGGTGGACTGCTGTATCATGCTTTGTGGTAGACTGATGTATCTGGCTGTGTGGTGGACTGATGTAACTGGCTGTGTGGTGGACTGACATATCTGTGTGGTGGACTGATGTATCTGGCTGTGTGGTGGACTGACATATCTGTGTGGTGGACTGATGTATCTGACTGTGTGGTGGACTGATGTATCTGGCTGTGTGGTGGACTGCTGTATCATGCTGTGTGGTAGACTGATGTATCATGCTGTGTGGTAGACTGATGTATCTGGCTGTGTTGTGGACTGATGTATCTGGCTGTGTGGTGGGCTGATATATCTGTGTGGTGGACTGATGTATCTGACTGTGTGGTATACTGATGCATCTGGCTGGGTGGTGGACTGATGTATCTGGCTGGGTGGTGGACTTCCCACAGTGGTTGATGTGTGTGGGTTGTTGCGGTCGTCTGTTTGTTGCCCTAATCCACTTCAAACTTTGATTACATCCATCTCTTGTAAATATTAGGTTAAATCTAATGAAGATGGAACACACACGAAATCAATGCTTTTTTGTTGTTTCCACCAGGTCTTTGAATCAATGCATCACACGAGCCGACCAGATGGCAGGGAAATAGAGATTGGGGGGGGGGGGCCTGGCCAATGAATTATGAACATTGTATCGGGTCATCCCTGGCAACCTTTTGACACAGCCGTGAAATATAGATGGAAAGGAACAATCCCCCCCCCCCCCCCCCCCCCCACCCCCTTGGCAGGGAAATAGAGATGGGGGGGGGGGGGCCTGGCCAATGAATTATGAACATTGTATCGGGTCATCCCTGGCAACCTTTTGACACAGCCGTGAAATATAGATGGAAAGGAACAATCCCCCCCTCCCCCCCCCACCCCACCTCTCGTTTTCGGCTCAGATTTGTGGCTCGTTGTCTGCGGATTATTTATTTATTGCCGTGGATGTCATTCGGTTGACGAGGAAAAGCCGAGGGTTTGAGGCTATTGTGGACGTAATGTGTTTCGTAATTCGTTGGGCGGCGAAGTGAAATCGATGATGCGGACGAGAAGGGCGCCACTAAGACCCATGTGTTTTCATGAGAAAATAGTGTGTTTAAAAACTTATTTTTAACTGTTTTTTTTAATAATTTATATTTTGTTATGTTTACAAGAGAAATGAGGGAGATACTGTTTAGTGTTGAATTTGTATATAGGAGAATGGTAGGCTACATCTATTGATATTTGAAGTGACATATACAGAGAACTTCAATTTTACTCTGATGTAATCTTTGTTTCAGGTAAAAAAAAAAAACAACTTGAATGAGCCTCTAAATAACTGGTTCTCAAACTTTACTAACGCCGCGATCCTTTGCTACAGTTCCTCATGTTGTGGTGACCCACAACCATAAAATTATCTTCGTCGCTACGTCATAAATATGTGTTTTCGGATGGTCTTGGGCCAACCCTGTAACGGTCGTTCGACCTCCAAAGGGGTCGTGACCCGAAGGTTGAGAACCGCTGTTCCAAATGAATCAGACTGTACATTGAACAAAGAATTATACACTGCATTTCGGTGATCTAATTCCAGCCACACAAAAAAAGTTAATTAATATGTTTTAAGAACACAATTTTTGTTCATACAAATACAATCTTGGAAAGCATATGGTTGTTAATTCTTGATGTTTTCAATTCCTACATTCCCGTCAATAGATGGTGTGTAAAGCTCTTAAGGTTACACGTCAAAACTCAGGTATTTATTCACTTCTTTGTGAAGGGTTAGGTGGGGATTAGGTCACCAAATCAAAGACATTTCTTGAGAGTTCACATTAAACATTGTCAGACATTTTGGCTTGACCTACCAACACTTCTCTTGTTAAAGACATTAGACCTTGCACAGTGTAACCCAAAGTTCTCTGTAAAGTTTAACTCAACGATCCTTGTGGAGTACCGTAAAACCCAAAGACCCTTGTATAGTTTAACACAAAGATCCTTGTACCGTTTAATCCGTTGATCCTTGTACCGTTTAATCCATTGATCCTTGTACCGTTTAATCCATTGATCCTTGTACCGTTTAATCCATTGATCCTTGTACCGTTTAATCCATTGATCCTTGTACCGTTTAATCCATTGATCCTTCCACCGTTTAATCCATTGATCCTTGTACCGTTTAATCCATTGGTCCTTGTGCCGTTTAATCCATTGATCCTTGTACCGTTTAATCCATTGATCCTTGTACCGTTTAATCCATTGAGCATTGTACCGTTTAATCCATTGATCCTTGTACCGTTTAATCCATTGATCCTTGTACAGTTTAACATAAAGATCCTTGTACAGTTTGACACAAATATCCTTGTTCAGTTTAACTCATTGATCCTTTTACAGTTTAACCCAAAGATCCTTGTACAGTTTGACACAAAGATCCGTGTTCAGTTTAACTCATTGATCCGTGTACCGTTTAATCCATTGATCCTTGTACCGTTCAATCCATCGATCCTTGTACCGTTTAATCCAATGATCCTAGTACCGTTTAATCAATTGATCCTTGTACCGTTTAATCCATTGATCCATGTACCGTTTAACCTATTGATCCTTGTTCTGTTAAACTGTAGTATAGTTTAACGTTTCATCAGTATCTGTGGGCTGCGCGAGCTGGTGATCGATATTTACCGATTGCCGATATGCTAATGGTGAAGATGATCGATAGAACCTGCGATTGGAAGAGCTTGTATTAAGTTTTCGATCACATCTGAATCAATGCTATGGATCAATGCTATGGATTCTATCATTTTATTTGTGTACATAAAGTCAAGACTTCTCCTGACGTCTAGTTCTAGAGCAATTTTTCTCAACCTTCCCAATGCCGCGACCCTTTAATACAGTTCCTCATGTTGTGGCGACCCCCCAACCACAAAATTATTTTCGTCGTTACTTCACAAATGGAGAGTATGTGTGTTTTCCTAAGGTCTTAGGTGACCCCTGAGAAAGGGTCGTAGAACCGCTGCTCTAGAGTTTCATGGGATGCGGGGGTTATATGGTACCTCCTCATCCTCATGTCCCTTAGTCCTTGGACCGTTGGGGCGCCACAGATGACATGAGAACCATCCTCCTCCATTCCTCTCTGTCTTCAGCACTACGCACTGCATCGCCCAGTGTTAGTCCTGTCCACTCTTTGATGTTATCCTCCCATCTTTTTCTTTGTCTTCCTCTTCTTCTCCCTCCTCTTGTGGTGCCCTGCAATATTTCTTTGGCAAGCCCTTGTTTCCTTGTTACGTGGCCGTACCATTGTAAGGGTACACGTTTTGTCAAAATCAAATATGTGCCCATGATTCACCATATGAATGTGCAAGGACATATATCGTTTCGAACTTTTTTTTTTTTTTTTTATACCAGAGACCTACCAAATTGATTTTCTGATTTCGCAGTTATCGGCATTCTGATGCTTTGTGTTTTCATAAATATCTCTCTAGATATAGTTGTAGCAACATTTAGTCTAATGACGGCACAGTGTAGTCCTTTCCATGCTGTTGACGTAATTATTTCGTTCGGCGACCAGCCTCTTAATCCGGTCTCGTAAAATCGTAGTCCTGACGGGTCTCGGCTTACAGTCGCAGCAGACATCTCAAATCGTTCATGGTACGCCAACATCATTAAGACTCAACAGGTGTGCAGTAGGCCATTTAAATAATTATTAGCCAAGACGGTGTTATATCGTCAGTGACAATGTTCCTTAGCATTATAATGAAGTTCAATTAGTGAATGAATTGAATAAGCCTAATATTCCCTTATTTTTATATAAAAAAAATAATAGTAAAAAAATAATAATAATAATTACAAAGAAAAGAAAACTAAGTTAAAACATAAAAATCAATTATGCAAATATTACCATTCCTTAAGATTTTTACCCCACAGTATTATTCTTCTCGCCTATGGAATCATTTATAAGCATAACAACGATGAATCAAAAATAATGTCACAAATGAATATCACAAATGAATGAATTGAATTAATTATCTAGGGTTCCCAAATTTTATTTTTAAAAATATTTTAAACAAAAACAATAATATAAAGATAATTAGCCCCGTAGTTTGTTTTTTTCCTTAATTGACCTTTGCCCGAGCCAAATTGAAGTTTTATTTTTTGGAAATATTGGACAAGTGGGTCATCACGACGCTGTGAGCAGTGTTCGCAGAGGATTAGTCCTACATCATACGATGACAAGCATGACGTCAAGCAATAATGAATAGCGGATAGCCGGCCGGCGGACGGACAGGCGGTCTGACTTCAGTTTGACGACCGAAAGCCCCAGTCACTTTCGGAAAGGCGACCGAAAGTGAAGCCAAAAATTAAAACCAAAAAGCTAACTTGTCTGCTTCGGCCGCAACCGAAACTGCGACGAAATTGGTCAAATGTCAACTTTCGGCTACGAAACCGAAAACAATACCGAAATTCGGCGGGTCTGTAATTGTAACATTATCACCAGTGACATATATAGCATTTTAATATGTTTCAGCATTGCTACATGTTCTTTAACGACCGTGGTTGTGCTCGCAACGCCATGGTGGTGTACCCGTAAGTTCGTAGCGTAATTTTGGTTGTCGACACACGTAACTCTATCGTTCTGTCAATCGTGTTTCTCGTGCTGACCTGAAAGGTCAAGCGAGCTTTTAATTATTATTTTTTTTTAAAAACTCTTGATTGCCTGCTCAGGTATCCTGTGTCAAAGGAGGGTGGATTGTGTGTGGTGGGCTGTGGTAAGTTGTGGTGGGTTGTGGTGTTTGAGTGATGGGGGGGGAATAAGAAATGGTGATTTAGAAAACAACACGCCCAACCCACTCACCTACATTAACCATCGGTCCTAACTGTAGGATTTTGGGATGGGATGGGGGGAAGGTGTTGAGAGCAGGACATCTCGGCAATGAGACTCTCATGAACGGTCGGCAAGCAAGCAGGCGTTAAATTCTACCTTATAGTTTTATTTCGCGGGTAAAGATCGAAGTTAGTACTTCCGGTTTTTTAAATGTTTTTTTTTAAAGCATTCGTAGTTTTAATAATAATAATAATAATAATCTTCGTTAGTGGATAATGTACAGCTTAAATCTGTCATACTAAAAAGTAGAAAGAAACAAATATGAATTTAAAAAAAAACAAACTTTAACAATAAAAGCCCTTTCTTTTGAAGACGAGTTTAAGTGGACAAATGAATTTTCTTAAAAATCCACTACAACACGACAATTTGTTCAAAAGTGTGAAAACAAAAAATAAACAAACAACTTTAAAATAAATAAACTTAAATTTGTTTGTTATTCTACATATAATATGAATTCTTTGTATCAGTGAGTGGCGTGGCTTGCTACCTTTCTGCACATACAATTTTTGCGTAAATAATTTTAAGAGATTTTAAAATCAAGTTATTTTTTTGTTTATTTTCAAGAGCCTTCAAACTCGACTTTTAAAGAAAGTTTTAAATTTAAAAAAAAAATTCTGAATTTAAGTCATTATATTTAAGTCATGATTATCACCATTCCCGTCATTGTCATCACTATGTAAGTTATGATTACCGCTATTTAAGTCATTATTATCACTATGTAAGTCATCTTTATGACTATTCAAGTTATGATTATAACTAAAGGATTGAAGTTCTATGCTATACGACATCTGATTTCTACGTCTTTGAACCTCTGCTGTTGTCGTGTGTTTCAATTTGAAATCGTTTGAAAATGTTTTCTTTGGGTGGGAAGAGCTATTTATTATGAGCTGAATAAAATGATTAACACAGAGTAGGGTTAAACCTGAAAAAAATAAACGCAACAAAACAGCGAACGTGTCGGCAGAAAGCCTTCGTCAGCGAACAGAACAAAAGAAAAAACGGTATACAAATAAAAATAAGAAATAGCACTAAGCTGGTAAGTAGTATCTGTGGGCAGCAATAGAGGTGTGTCAGAACAAAAGTAAATCAAAAATAAAGGGACGGAAACAAACAAGAAGTAGCAGTCAGGTAGATTAAAAAAAGGGGTCATAAAGGGAGACACTTTATTTTTTCAGGTTTAACTCTACTCTGTTTTACTCATTTTATTTTGTACTAACCTGATTGCAGTCTCTCCCCTTATTACCCCTTATTATGAGCTGACATTGAACATGTACTTTGTATCATAAAACATTACCATCTACTGGGGTTGATAAGAATCACAATCTAACATCTACGTACCGGTATTTTCCGTGATTTCGAAATATTGAACACTTTGTTCAAACAGTTTAACAGACTAAAATCATCGGTTAAAGGTGCTGTATAAGGTCATAGAGTAATGTTTAAAGCCAATTTAGAGCCATCAATGAAAAGGCATTGATTTAATGTCCTACACGGGTGTCATCCAGTTTCGGCTTACAAAGCCTTGACATGTAGCAATTCAGCCGTCCCATAGTTTACAGCATGTATCACTTCAGCCGTCCCATGGTTTCAACATGTATCACTTCAGCCGTCCCATAGTTTACAACATGTATCACTTCAGCCGTCCCATAGTTTACAACATCTATCACATCAGCCGTCCCATAGTTTACAACATGTATCACTTCAGCTGTCCCATAGTTTACAACATGTATCACTTCAGCCGTCCCATAGTTTACAACATGTATCACTTCAGCCGTCCCATAGTTTACAACATGTATCACTTCAGCTGTCCCATAGTTTACAACATGTATCACTTCAGCCGTCCCATAGTTTACAGCGTGTATCACTTCAGCCGTCCCATAGTTTACAGCGTATATCACTTCAGCCGTCCCATAGTTTACAACATGTATCACTTCAGCCGTCCAATAGTTTACAGCATGTATCACTTTAGCCGTCCCATAGTTTACAGCATGTATCACTTCAGCCGTCCCATAGTTTACAGCATGTATCATTTCAGCCGTCTCATAGTTTACAACATGTATCACTTCAGCCGTCCCATAGTTTACAGCATGTATCACTTTAGCCGTCCCATAGTTTACAGCATGTATCACTTCAGCCGTCCCATAGTTTGCAGCATGTATCACTTCAGCCGTCTCATAGTTTACAGCATGTATCACTTCAGCCGTCCCATAGTTTACTGCATGTATCACTTCAGCCGTCCCATAGTTTACAGCATGTATCATTTCAGCCGTCCCATAGTTTACAGCGTGTATCATTTCAGCCGTCCCATAGTTTACAGCATGTATCACTTCAGCCGTCCCATAGCTTACAGCATGTATCACTTCAGCCGTCCCATAGTTTACAACATGTATCACTTCAGCCGTCCCATAGTTTACAGCATGTATCACTTTAGCCGTCCCATAGTTTACAGCATGTATCACTTCAGCCGTCCCATAGTTTACAGCATGTATCACTTCAGCCGTCCCATAGTTTACAGCATGTATCATTTCAGCCGTCTCATAGTTTACAACATGTATCACTTCAGCCGTCCCATAGTTTACAGCATGTATCACTTTAGCCGTCCCATAGTTTACTGCATGTATCACTTCAGCCGTCCCATAGTTTACTGCATGTATCACTTCAGCCGTCCCATAGTTTGCAGCATGTATCACTTCAGCCGTCTCATAGTTTACAGCATGTATCACTTCAGCCGTCCCATAGTTTACAACATGTATCACTTCAGCCGTCCCATAGTTTACAGCGTGTATCATTTCAGCCGTCCCATAGTTTACAGCATGTATCACTTCAGCCGTCCCATAGTTTACAGCATGTATCACTTCAGCCGTCCCATAGTTTACAGCATGTATCACTTCAGCCGTCCCATAGTTTACAGCATGTATCACTTCAGCCGTCCCATAGTTTACAGCATGTATCACTTCAGCCGTCCCATAGTTTACAGCATGTATCACTTCAGCCGTCCCATAGTTTACAGCATGTATCACTTCAGCCGTCCCATAGTTTACAGCATGTATCACTTCAGCCGTCCCATAGTTTACAGCATGTATCACTTCAGCCGTCCCATAGTTTACAGCATGTATCACTTTAGCCGTCCCATAGTTTACAGCATGTATCACTTCAGCCGTCCCATAGTTTACAGCATGTATCACTTCAGCCGTCCCATAGTTTACAGCATGTATCACTTCAGCCGTCCCATAGTTTACAGCATGTATCACTTCAGCCGTCCCATAGTTTACAACATGTATCACTTCAGCCGTCCCATAGTTTCCTGCATGTATCACTTCAGCCTTCCCATAGTTTACAGCATGTATCACTTCAGCCGTCCCATAGTTTACAACATGTATTCTTCAGCCGTCCCATAGTTTACAGCATGTATCACTTCTGCCGTCCCATAGTTTACAGCGTGTATCACTTCAGCCGTCCCATAGTTTACTGCATGTATCACTTCAGCCGTCCCATAGTTTACAACATGCATCACTTCAGCCGTCCCATAGTTTACAGCATGTATCACTTAAGCCGTCCCACAGTTTACAGCATATATCACTTCAGCCGTCCCATATAGTTTACAGTATGTATCACTTCAGCCGTCCCATATAGTTTACAGCATGTATCACTTCAGCCGTCCCATATAGTTTACAGTATGTATCACTTCAGCTGTCCCATATAGTTTACAGCTGTCATGTTGCGTTTGCCAATAAACTATTCCCACGAAACGACATTAACACCGAACACGAAAAGCTTTACTTTTTTTTTTTTTACCCAGCGGCAACAGCCGAGTCGATTGGGTTCACCTGATGACAGGTCGGGGTCAGTCCAGCACAGATGATTTCTCTGGGGGTTGCACGATTTTTATAAGATATGATTTCACACACTGAGCGATAAAGGGCCCTCGTGCCTCCCTCGGGCAAAGGTATTTGATCAGAGGTAACAAAAAAGGGAAAATGAAAAATTACGCTCGACAGTGTTTTATTGCGCATCTGTCTGGATCTGGTTTGTGATAATGCTCATCTCACCAGTGTCGGATTTCAAGAGGTTGGGATGTGGGGCTTCGGGTTGGGGGGGAGGGGGGCACCTAAGCCAAATATGAATGTTTAGGGGCATTTGTTTGGGTTTGTTTATAGTTTATGAAATGATGCCCACATTTTCACCTGTATATTGTTAAATGCTTTTAATAAAAATATCGTTTGTATTTAGCAGGAGTGTAGTTGGTGTGCAGGGTGGCGAGCATGGCACCATCATGGACACCATCATGGACACCATCATGGACACCATCATGAAACTATGATGCAAAATATGAGAACAATCATGAGAAAATCAGCAAGTTAATATCATGAACCATTGTGAGATCCATTGTGAGATCTATTGTGAGATCTATTGTGAGATCCTTTCTGAGATCCTTTCTGAGATCCATTGTGAGATCCATTGTGAGATCCATTGTGAGATCCATTGTGAGATCCTTTGTGAGATCCTTTGTGAGATCCATTGTGAGATCCTTTGTGAGATCCTTTGTGAGATCTATTGTGAGATCCATTGTGAGATCCATTGTGAGATCCATTGTGAGATCCATTGTGAGATCCATTGTGAGATCTATTGTGAGATTCTTTCTGAGATCCATTGTGAGATCCATTGTGAGATCCATTGTGAGGTCCATTGTGAGGTCCATTGTGAGATTCATTGTGAGATCCTTTCTGAGATCTATTGTGAGATCCATTGTGAGATCCATTGTGAGATTCAACTCACCACAATTTTAAATTCACCAACCCCCACACAAACAAGGTTGTTCCAATGAATCCTTTATACAATGTCATAGTGAGTCATTTGGGGTGGGTGGGGTGGTGAGGCTTAAAATCTGATAAAACATGAATACAAGTAAAGTACTTTATAAAAAACTCACAGTTAGTGCCCCCCCACACACCCACACACCCACACACACCAATGCTCGCAATCAATCGCACATTTGTTTCACACCCCTGAACTACATTAATCTTCGAGTGATCCAACCGCCTTATACACCACAGATTTAGTTCACCGTTGTAGAAAACAACAAAAGAAAATATTACGCACCAAACGTATTTAAAAAAAAACTATAATCTCATTTAGCGCAGTTTATCGAGAGTTTTGTTTCGTAACATCATATTTAATTCTTTGTTCCTTCGAAAAACATGAACAACTGATTTTTAAATTCAATTTTTTAATATTTTTTTTTGGGGGGGGGGGGGTTGGGGCTGAACATTTGAAAGAATGTGTTGCCATCGGTACTGTGTCAAGTTTCAGCTCGATAGGTTTGACAGGAAGTGGGTTAATTAGTCGTCCGAAGATTTTTGCCACCCGTCCTAGCACGGAAAAAAAGCAAAGTTAATATAGAGCAGCGGTTCTCAACCTGTGGGTCGCGACCCTTATTGGGGTCGCACGACCCTTTCACAGGGGGTCGCCTAAGACCATCTGAAAATACATATACTCTACAGTTATGACGTATCAACGAAAATAATTTTGTGGTTGGGGGGTCGCCACAACATGAGGAACTGTATTAAATGGGTCGCGGCATTAGAAAGGTTGAGAACCGCTGATATAGAGGATTTAAAAAGCGACTTTAAAAAAAAAAAAAACTGAGCATTTCATTTATGATGAATTAGAAAGAATGGATGTTTCCTAGTTGACTTCTCATCTGAAATGACTTTGTCGGTCAATTATCCAAAAGAACATCGTTTAATTATGAAAGATTTTTTTTTTTAAATCCTCCACTAAGTGTGAACCATCATGTCACGTGAGAGCATTAGAAGCACCCGGGTGTTAAGACCCGCTGGTTGAAAAACCCGCTGAGCTGTCATTATTTTGCAACGTTGAAAAAAAAAATATCATTTTAAAAAAACACGTGATCATGTTTTGTGTATGCAGAACCAAGAGATATCTGAGTAACGGATTGTTTCCCGTTAATGTCCTTCAGTTCCATTGCAAACATGTTTGTGAAAAGGGGGGGGGGGGCATTTATGGAGGTTACAGAATGTTTCTCCACTCGTGACACCAATGTCCAGCCAAGCGTGAAGGCCCCTTTGACTCTTGTTTCGTGGGTACGTGTGTCACAAAGAACTTTCCTCGGTGGGTGTGTTTTTGGAGTGTACAAAAAGCTAAGACTTCTGAGGCTTAGAAACTCCACAAGAGGGGTTCTAAAACGGTGAGACGTGATCTCATTCGATGACTGCAACATGACCCCCCCCCTTTCCCTGCATCGCCATCAAACCGCTTTCTGATCGTTGGGATAAGCGATCTACCACGGTGGTGAACGGCATTTGTGAGGAATGTCAGTTCAAATGGCTGAGTGACCTATAGATAATATCAGGCCATCAATCTATCTCTCTACGCAGTCTATCTGTTTCTGGCGGATCTATCGGAATCTGCCTCTAGTTGCACTCTTAGCTAAGCCTCTGCTGTAATTTACTTCTCATGTACAATTACCATTCAACTTAAACAAATAAAAAAAATCCAGTCTTCATAGTTGGCCATCTTTAAGTTCGCTAACTTGGGTTGGCAAATCTTAAGGTGCGCCCATCTTAAAGTGCGCCAATCTTAAAGTGCGCCAATCTTAAAGTGCGCCAATCTTAAAGTGCGCCAATCTTAAAGTGCGCCCATCTTAAAGTGCGCCCATCTTAAAGTGCGCCCATCTTAAAGTGCGCCCATCTTAAAGTGCGCCCATCTTAAAGTGCGCCAATCTTAAAGTGCGCCCATCTTAAAGTGCGCCCATCTTAAAGTGCGCCCATCTTAAAATCTTTATGTGCACTAATCATAAATTGAGCTTGTTTTTTTGTTGTTGTTTTTTGTTGTTGTTTTTTGTTGTTGTTTTTTGTTGTTGTTTTTTGTTGTTGTTTTTTGTTGTTGAAAAAACAACAACAAAAAACAACAACAAAAAACAACAACAAAAAACAACTTGTTTTTTGTTGTTGTTTTTTGTTGTTGTTTTTTGTTGTTGTTTTTTGTTGTTGTTTTTTGTTGTTGTTTTTTGTTGTTGTTTTTTTTGCATACCTTAATACTAATGCACACATCAGAAGTTGGGCTTTTTGTAACGGTAATGTTAAACAAACTTAACATCAACATGCCACGGCGACCACAGTGTTGTGTTGTCTCATTAACATCGCGGGAATATCTGAGTGTGCTCAACGTCGGGGGCCAGACGGCGCTGAGAGTCGTGTTTTGTGATTGATACTTAGACGGGAACTTGCCGCCCATGGGCTACAGCAGTGATTCCCAAACTCTCGACATCTGTGTACCCCTGTCTATAATTTTCGAAAAACTGAGTACCCCACGTTAAAAAATAAAATGCTTATAATTAAAAACAATTAAATTTTTTTTTCCCCTTTGCAGCGCGTAAACCCACCAAACTCTTCCAGGACAACCCCAGGGGTACGCGTACGCCACTTTTGGGAAACACTGGCTTACAGCGATAACGTCATTCAGAGATGAGATTCGCCCGTTTATATTACAATAATAATAATAAGAAGAATACAAATAAAATATCGATTTGTTGGAAAGGGAAGGGCAAAGGGGCGGTACTTTTCTGGGGGGGGGGAGGTTGGGGGCGGGGGGGGGGGGGTATTATTTAA
>CAXITT010000448.1:14255-37933 GCA_964033795.1 Lymnaea stagnalis | reverse complement strand
GGGGGGGGGGGGGGGGGGGGGAGGGGATTTCGAACAAACGACGTTTGAAATGAAAGGTGTTGCGAAAATCTATGCCTACTGTATTATATTATACAAGAAAATACATTTATTAATTCTCAAGTTATAGCGGCGTATTAGAATTTGAGAACCCTTCCACCACATACGCCGCCAAGTGTGATATGACGGAGTGTGTGCTATATATATAAATCATATGATCATAATTAGTGCCGCGTGCCAGAGATCTTTACGCAATGATCCTCATGCCTTTTTGGTATGAAGGGACAAAGCTACAGATTTCAATTGGGAAGTCGATTACAGGAACCAAGCGTCTTAAACACTGTCGGTGCCCAGCTTTGGTGGGTCACGTGGCATTCTCTTGCACCGCTGCCCGTTAGGAATTTGTTAATCAATAAAGAGTCATTAGATCAAGGGTTGTCGAACTTTTCTTAGTTACTACCCCAAACTTTATTGTCTTACGCCGACGTCTGCCTCCACTTGATTTGAAAGGAAGAAAGTCACAGACTATTAACCCCAAAGACATTTATTGAGTCGATTTATACGGACGGTACAATGATAAATATAAGAAATTTAAAATAAATGCACCAGGTGACACTCTGCCAAAGGGGATGGCCAAATTCCCAATGGTAAGCTTGACATCGCTTTCAGAACAGAGCTAAGATAAATACGGTGCAAGAGCTGGATGCCACAAGGGGAGCCATATAAGAAACGGGTGTCAACAGAACTAGGGTGCAACCAGAGTAGCGTACCGTCAGTGCAGGGTGTCAGCAGAGCAAGCTGCCGTAAGTGCAGGATGTCACCAGAGCAGGCTGTCGTCAGTGCAGGGTGTCAGCAGCGCAGGCTGCCGTCAGTGCAGGGTGTCAGCAGCGCAGGCTGCTGTCAGTGCAGGGTGTCAGCAGAGCAGGCTGCCGTCAGTGCAGGGTGTCAGCAGAGCAGGCTGCCGTCAGTGCAGGGTGTCAGCAGCGCAGGCTGCCGTCAGTGCAGGGTGTCAGCAGAGCAGGCTTTCATCAGTGCAGGATGCCACCAGAGCAGACTGCCGTCAGAGCTGGGTGTCACCAGAGCAGTTTGCCGTAAGTGCAGGGTGTCAGCAGAGCAGGCTGCCGTCAGTACAGGATGTCACCTGAGCAGGCTACCGTCAGTGCAGGGTGTCAGCAGCGCAGGCTGCCGTAAGTGCAGGATGTCACCAGAGCAGGCTTTCGTCAGTGCAGGATGTCACCAGAGCAGACTGCCGTCAGAGCAGGGTGTCACCAGAGCAGGCAAAGTCGAAGTGACACCATACTTTAGCCCCACTGGGTGCATAGCACAAACCCAAGTGATGGCACTGAGCATCACTTTAAAATAAACAGTCGACTAGACCAAAAATGACGGGACGTGAGCTAACACTGACACTGTCATTAGATTATTTATAGATTGACACTGTCATTAGATTATCTATAGATTGACACTGTCATTAGATTATCTATAGATTGACACTGTCATTAGATTATCTATAGATTGACACTGTCATTAGATTATCTATAGATTGACACTGTCATTAGATTATCTATAAATTGACACTGTCATTAGATTATCTATAGATTGACGCTGTCATTAGATTATCTATAGATTATGAAACCAACATTTCGCAACATTTTTTTATTATTCTGTGACATCATCATGTCCATGATTTAATTCATAAAACCTACCTATGGTATCGATCTTCATAATCGAGATTAGCTTTTTATAAATCTGGTCCCAATCCCCCACAGAATGGGGACCCTCGTTGGAACGTGTTGGCGGGCAGCTGTGTATGTGGACATCTGAGCTGGCGAGTTATTCAATTATGGTTTAGCATCCACGAGCGTGTTGCATGTGGTGATGGATGAAAGTCGGACGTCGGGGCCCAATACAGGTGTTCAAATCTTTGACTTGCTTGGTGGGAGGAGAAATGGTGTCTTCTTCAGAGATTTGTTACTGAAGGATTAACCCACCCTCCCCCACCCCACCCCCACCCAGGTTATGATGGTAGTCTACACCGTGTTATGTTCTACTACAAACATTTTTCTTCAAGGAGGTGCATGGTTTGTTTACTCTGTAGAACTGATGGATTAGAGGATATGTTATTTTTATTTCCTTTGGATTCATTGGGTTTAATTTATCATTGTACAAGGACTGTTGTTTCCATTAGTTCAACAGCTGGAGGTCAGCTTAGAAACTTGAATGATTGTTTATCGCTCATGTTTTTGACGAGTCAATACCTTGTGATATACATGGTGCCTCTCAATAAACTGATTATATAAGTATTTTGTTTATTTTTTTTTTCGTGGGCTTTGCTAAACATGCTTCAAGTAGGATAATTGATAATCAGATTTCATTCGATGATTAATTCCAGAGTTCTTAAAGAAAGTAATTACTAACAGTTGAAACCTACCCAAAACAAAAAAATTTTAAATTCGAGGAGGGTTTGGGGGGGGGGGGGGGGGAGGTTAGGTTACTGAATATTGCATAACAGTCTTTTTAATTAACTTAAGAGTTTAAGTGACGCCCCTTCTTAAGGTAAATCTGGTTTGTTTTTTTTGAATTCCTTAGGCTTAGTCTAGTTTCACTTTGAGTTCGTTGCGTTTAGTGTAGTGGCTAGTCTTGTTTTAGTTTGAATTACTTGGGGCTAGTCTTGTTTTAGTTTGAATTACTTGGGGCTAGTCTTGTTTTAGTTTGGATTACTTGGGGCTAGTCTTGTTTTAGTTTGGATTACTTGGGGCTAGTCTTGTTTTAGTTTGGATTACTTGGGGCTAGTCTTGTTTTAGTTTGGATTACTTGGGGCTAGTCTAGTTTTGTTTGGAGTAACTTCTGGGTTGTTTTTTTATAGTGTTACTTTGACGTTGAGTTACTTCGGGCTGGTCACGCTAGTCCAAGGGTTGGTCTGACGCATTAACTATTATGCAACTCATCTCCTGGCCGCCACTGATAGAGTGAAGAACCCCAATGCCACACACTGTTGTAGGCGCCCATGATTCTCTTGTGTGATTAAGATTCCATTATTTCATTAGGTGGATTTCTTGGAACTATATCATATATTTTTTGAGGTGCATTGATCTAAGATTTCCTGTTACTTCAAAAGTGTGGAACACGTTACAATATTTTATCAAATAAGGAAATGTGTCTTTCAGTTACATGTGTACAGTGTAAGGCTATGGTGCTGAAGGAGTGCTTTCTTAGCTTGAGCTGAAATAAATCTGTAACACGGGCTACCCGTTGCAGTCACTCAGGGTTGAGATTAAAGTTTTCAACCAACTATTCAATTTTCATCTGGATTATAAAGGGGGCAGTCGGATTATATAATTATGGACTCATCAGACACATCGCCAGGTGATAGCCAGGACGGTACAGGTAAGAATCCGATGTTAGACAGCAGTGTGCACAAGAGTGTGGTTGTATTGTTGAAGGCACAGTAGCAAATGACAACTTTAATCAGAAAGAATTCCACCGTGTTGACAGTATTAAGTGTGGCGTGCAGGTGTGTGCATTAGACAATATTTATTGGATGGCCCACTCAGGTGTAATAGGTGCGCACTGTTTGTGTAGTGTTTTTACACTGTCTGTGTACCGCTTGTGCACTGTCTTTGTAGCGCTTGTGCACTGTCTGTGTACCGCTTGTGCACTGTCTGTGTACTGCTTGTGCACTGTCTGTGTACTGCTTGTGCACTGACTATGTACTACTTGTGCACTGTCTGTGTACTGCTTGTGCACTGTCTGTGTACTGCTTGTGCACTGTCTGTGTACTGCTTGTGCACTGTCTGTGTACTGCTTGTGCACTGTCTGTGTACTGCTTGTGCACTGTCTGTGTACTGCTTGTGCACTGTCTGTGTACTGCTTGTGCACTGTCTGTGTACTGCTTGTGCACTGTCTGTGTACTGCTTGTGCACTGTCTGTGTACTGCTTGTGCACTGTCTGTGTACTGCTTGTGCACTGTCTGTGTACTGCTTGTGCACTGTCTGTGTACTGCTTGTGCACTGTCTGTGTACTGCTTGTGCACTGTCTGTGTACTGCTTGTGCACTGTCTGTNGGGGGGGGGTTGGGGGGCACGTTTTCAATTCTTTCTTTTGAAATATGATTTTAGGATAAGTTTCTCAAAAACGTTCATTTAATAGAGGTTCTCAACCTGTGGGTCGCGACCCTTTCTAAGGGGTCGCCTAAGGCCATCGGAAAACACACATACTCCACAGTTATGAAGTAGCAGCGAAAATAATTTTGTGGTTGGGGGTCGCCACAACATGAGGCACTGCATTAAGAGGTCGCGGCATTAGAAAAGGTTGAGAACCACTGATTTAAATAGATCAATCCGACTAAACGCTAGAAATTTAAATTTCAATTAAAAATTATTTTGTTCCCTTGGGTTGGGTTCTGGGACAGGATGATTTGTTATTGAGTTGAGGCTTATTAAAACACATCGTATAGGGCGTAGACGTGTAGAATATAGAAACGTTTGAGAACCCTTGGCTACATCTTCACCCCCATCAACGTCAGACTCCATGTCTCAAAAAAAAAAAAAAAAAAAAAAAAAAAAAAAAAAAAAAAAAAAAATTTAAAAAAAAAAAAAAAAAAAAAAAAATTGCTTGTGGAAAGAAAGAAATTTTTACAAACAACAAATGGCTTATCTTGAGAAAAAAGACGATCATCTGTCTGACACACATAAACAAACTGACCCGCGCAGACACACACAGGTGTGTATACACAACAGCAGCAGATCGGACATCAGCCAAGGATGCTCAAGATAGAGCGACAGCGATTTTACCGCTCAGTGCTAATCCAGAAATAATGTTCCAGCATCGTTTACCCTTAGTTGGGGCTGGTGTGGGGTCTGGTGTGTGGGCTGGTGTGTGGGCTGGTGTGTGGGCTGGTGTGGGGGCTGGTGGTGGGGGCTGGTGTCGGGGCGGGTGTGGGGGCAGGCGAGTGGGCTGGCGAGTCGGCTGGCGAGTGGGCGGGTGAGTGGGCTGGCGTGTGGGCTGGCGAGTTGACGGCAAGCGTTCTTATTGGTACCTGGGGCTGGTGTGGGGGCGGGTGTGTGGGCTGGTGTGTGGGCTGGTGTGTGGGCTGGTGTGGGGGCTGGTGGTGGGGGCTGGTGTCGGGGCTGGTGTGGGGGCAGGCGAGTGGGCTGGCGAGTCGGCTGGCGAGTGGGCGGGTGAGTGGGCTGGCGTGTGGGCTGGCGAGTTGAAGGCAATCGTTCTTATTGTTACCACCTGACGTTCAACTGTTCGTGCTTATGCTTGGACCTCTCTGAGACCATACTTCGCTAGGTGCCCATTTCTCTAGTTTCTCATTTCTCCAGGTTCCCATTTGTTCCCATTTCTCCTGGTTCCTATTTCTCCAGGTTCCCATTTCGCTAGGCTCGTATTTCTCTAGGTGTGTGGTTCAATTCCTCTAGGTTTGTCCCCATTTCTCTAAATTTCAATTTCTCTAGGGTCCCATTTTTTCCCATTTCTCTAGATTCCTATTGCTCTAGGTTCCAATTTCTATAGGTTCCAATTCGTCTAGGTTCACATTTCTCTATTTCTCTAGGTTCCCCTTTTCTGTGTTCCACTTTCTATAAAATCCTGACATCCTACGGAGATAACATTACACTCAACTTAGACTCGCGGTATTCGTCGGTTTATTGGAAGAAAGTTTTACAAAGCTATATCATTGCCTTCTCTAAATAGTTTTGAAAAAAAAAGAAAAGTTAAGACTTTTTAATATGACTTGCAACAGACTTGAGGGATCACGAGAGCTATCAACCAACATTATTACGAAAGAAAGTAAATAATGTTACGGTGAGTTCATTAGCGCGGAAAAGGAGAAACTCGATCCCCGCGCTAATAAAGATCAATACTCGAAGGTCGAGATTCCATCTCTAAGGACCTCTGGCCGTGAAACATAGCCTAGTAGTCCCTGGGGACTCCAGCCATGCAACTCGGCCTTGAGTAACGGGGGTTTGGGGCAGGTTGCTTCCACTCATGAAGGGACAGTTTGGCGTCACAGCCCCCCTTGCCCATTGAGTCTTACGGTCGGGACGTTTGGGTTGGAGCGGCTTTGCTTATACTCTCCGGAGACGACGTTGCGTTGCCACCCCCACCGCCCAGGGAGCCGTACGTTCCTTGGTGTGGCACGGTTTTCCTTCCACTCCTGGAGTAGTCACAAGCTTAACTTTCTCCCACCGTTCCTAGGGGTTGTGCAGAGATGGGTCCAAACGGCTTTTACTTCCTCTCCGGGGGAGGCGTGCGTTACCTCAACCCACCGTTCGGGGAGTGGTTCGGTCTGGACGTAGCGGGGACGAAACGGTCGCCTAGGGGCGGCTTTCTCAGGGCCACGTCTTTTTAATAATTGACAAGGGTTTAGGCGGCCACCCATTACCTCATACCCATCAACGGCAACAAGTAATCATGTTAGCGCTAAACTTCCGTTGCGTTGGAAGTCATGCGTTTTGCCTGGGATCTTTTAGCTCCAGAAGGACGCCACGAAGAGGCAAGATCCCTTGTAACATCACCGAGAGGCTTGTGGTGCTGGGCAAGGATTTTCCAGAGGTCCACCCTTGCCCGCCCGCGATCCCCGCGCTAAATGCGCCTAAAAAACAAATCCCACCAGTGCGTTTGGTGCGTATTATTTTCTTTTGGTGTTCAAGGATAGTCTCAATTTTAAAATTGATGTCGTAAACCTGCAGTTATAAATAAGAGTAGGTGGGGGCAATTAGAAGATGGATATAGTTCAGGGGCGTGGATAAATTGTTTGTTTGCGTACTTGAAAGAAAAAGGTGAGGAGTGGGGTGGTCATCCTAACGGGCCGGGGGGGGGGGTTCTTTAAAAGGGCGTGACTTGAATGCACGTTTTGTCAAGTAACTTTAGCAGATGGGATGTTCGTGGAGTGCCCCCGCCATTTTCTTTAAAGCCTTACTTCGCTCATGATTCTAATTCAATATGGAGTAGAAGGTTGGATCAGTATGGATTAGAATGTGGGCTCAGTATGGATTAGAAGGTTGGCTCAGTATGGAGTAGAAGGTTGGCTCAGTATGGAGTAGAAGGTTGTCTTAGTGTGGAGTAGAAGATTGGCAGTATGGTGTAGAAGGTTGGCTCAGTATGGAGTAGAAGGTTGTCCTAGTATGGAGTAGAAGGTTGGCTCAGTATGGAGTAGAAGTTTGGCTCAATTTGAAGAAGAAGTTTGGCTCAGTATGGAGTAGAAGGTTGGCTCATTATGGAGTAGAAGGTTGGCTCATTATGGTGTAGAAGGTTGGCTCAGTATGGAGTAGAAGTTTGGCTCATAATGGAGTAGAAGGTTGGCTCAGTATGGAGTAGAAGGTTGGCTCAGAATGGAGTAGAAGGTTGTCCTAGTATGGAGTAGAAGGTTGGCTCAGTATGGGGTAGAAGGTTGGCTCAGTATGGAGTAGAAGGTTGGCTCAGTATGGAGTAGAAGGTTGGCGCTATTCTATCAGCTCTATTAGAACGTCAACGATAGATACACGTCATAAGTGGAGTCATGTTCCCACAGTTGGAGTCGCAGACAAGAATTCTTCACACTTCTCCATGTTGGAGCAGACACAAAGACGTTCTATGTTATTACAACAGGCTTTCACGTGACTTAATTTATATATTTTGGTGATAACAGTCTTTATAACATGACCTACAACGATCACTCTTATGTAACTTACAAGTACCACTCTTATGTGACCTACAAGTACCACTCTTATATGACCTACAACGACCACTTTTATATGACCTACAACGACCACTGTTATATGACCTACAACTACCAACCTTATGTGACCTACAACGACCACTTTAATGTGACCTGCAACGACCAATCTTATGTGACCTACAACGACCACTTTAATATGACCTACAACGACCACTCTTATATGACCTACAACGACCACTTTAATATGACCTACAACGACCACTATTATGTGACCTACAACGACCACTCTTATGTGACCTACAACGACCACTCTTATGTTACCTAGAATGACCATTTTTTATGACCTACAACGAAAACTCTTATGTAACCTACAACGACCACTCTTATATGACCTACAACGACCACTTTTATATGACCTACAACGACCACTTCTATATGACCTACAACGACCACTTTAATATGACCTACAACGACCACTCTTATATGACCTACAACGACCACTTTAATATGACCTACAACGACCACTTCTATATGACCTACAACGACCACTTTAATATGACCTACAACGACCACTTCTATATGACCTACATCGACCACTCTTATATGACCTACAACGACCACTTTAATATGACCTACAATGACCACTTTAATATGACCTACATCGACCACTTTTATATGACCTACATCGACCACTTTTATATGACCTACAACGACCACTTCTATATGACCTACAACGACCACTTTAATATGACCTACAACGACCACTTCTATATGACCTACATCGACCACTCTTATATGACCTACAACGACCACTTTAATATGACCTACAACGACCACTTTAATATGACCTACATCGACCACTTTTATATGACCTACATCGACCACTTTTATGTGACCTACAACGACCATTTTAATATGACCTACAACGAACACTTTAATATGACCTACAACGAACACTCTTATATGACCTACGACTACTCGTATATGACCTACAACGACCACTTTTATATGACCTACAACGAACACTCTTATATGACCTACGACTACTCGTATATGACCTACAACGACCTCTGTTATATGACCTACATCGACCATTCTTATATGACCTAAAATACCACTCTTAATGACCTACAATGACCACTCTTTTGTGACCTACAAGTACCACTCTTATTTGACCTACAGCTACCACTCTTATATGTCTTACCACGACCACTCTTATTTGACCTACAAGGACCAATCTTATATTGCCCACAACAAGATTCGTGCCATTGTTCACGTCTTTTTGGTTTTACTTCTCTTTTGTCAGTCGGCCATGGTGATCCATGATTGCGCAATATGCCTCTCCATCTCGATTCACGGAGGGCATAGCATCTTGTGTCTAGTAATTTTGAGCTCTTCTTGGGGAGAATAAAAAAGTCAGACCTTGATAACGGAATGAGCAATCTTCTTGGCAGATTACAAAAGTCGCGAAGCTCTACGTAAAACTTAATAATGTTTGTTTTTATAATTTTTTTTTATTGCTGGCATCCGTCCATCACAACATGACGATGGTGTAGGCCAGACCTGCACAACATATGGCCTGCGGGCCGCATGTGGCCCACCAGCACCCACTTTGTGGTCCGCGAGGTAACAAAAAACTCGTTATTCTTATTATTTTCTTAATAGCTTTCCCCCGACCTACATTTTTTTGGCCCGCACAAGTCCTGTCGCATTTTCTTTTGGCCCGCACAACTTTTTCATAATGCATTACGGCCCGCCTTACATTGTGAGTTGGGCAGGCCTGGTGTAGACTGTAGACGAAGTTTACAAGGCTTCGGATTATTCTTCTAGGATTATAAGCTGGTTCCCTGTTCAGCAAATCGGCCCCCTGACTCCACGCCGCTGGATCACCCAAAAGGAACAGCACGTGGATGATGCAGCTGGGCGCAAGGGGGCGTCGCAGGAGTTGTCGGAATGTTTCATTTTCCCCCACTGTTATCCGCCTACGGGACTCCATCCCCGGGTTTTGAATTTAGAGTTTCCTCCTCTTCGATGAGTTGCCATCCACGGTTAACAAATCCCATCCACACGGGGGGGGGGGGGTCATAAATGTTCAGGGCTCCTCATGTTGAACTAAACCTTATGGCGACGGTTCTAATCTTAACAGAAAAAAACCCAGAATAAACCCGCACCGGCCCATGACGATTTCCAAGATTCACGGTTAACAAATCCCATCCACACGGGGGGGGGGGGGTCATAAATGTTCAGGGCTCCTCATGTTGAACTAAACCTTATGGCGACGGTTCTAATCTTAACAGAAGAAAACCCAGAATAAACCCGCAGCGGCCCATGACGATTTCCAAGATTTAGAACCGCTGCATTAGGTCTTCATCACCTCATGGCTATGAAAGCGGCGACAACTAAATATTTACCGGTACTTTCCCTCCCTCCCTCCCCCTCCCCCCCTCCCCCCCCCAATGAGCTCAAGTTCTTGAAAATACGGCACGTGCCAACAGTTCCCAGTGTTTACCAGTTGCACGGCCAGCGATAGATAGCCCTGGGCCGCGCGTGTTGATCGGGATTGGCGATTTTTCAAATCTTTGACTTTGGAATCCAAGAAAAATTTTAATCAACCCAGAAATAATGTCAGCCGCATGTCTTTAAACAAAGAACGGTAAATCTATGTATTAATGATGTCGTCCTTCAGTTGTTATATTTTTTAAGGAAGTGGCTATTCGCACCCGGGTACCAGAAGTGAGAGGTTGGGATTAAAAAGCTATTTAAAATATTATTTTTGGGTTTGTAAGACACAATGAGGTATCAAATGAAAGATAATTGAATGGACTATATGTTTGTAAACTTAATTCTTGAGTTTAACTAAAATAAACTACCACAAGTGACATCCGAATGGCATTTAGTCTCAAGGGACCTGGGTCCGAATAGCGGCTATGTGAACCCGGGTCCCTTTAGACTAAATCCCATTTGGATGTCGATTGTGGTAGTTTATTTTAGTTAAACTGAAGAAGTAAGTTTACAAACATATATATAGTCCATTCAATTATCTTTCATTTGAAACCTCATTTTGTCTTACAAACCACACAATAATATTTTAAATAGTCTTTTTTAATCCCAACCTCTCACTTCTGATACCCGGGTGCGAATAGTCGCAGCCATTTTTTAAACATACATTTTGCCTGCATCAAGCTAAAGCAAAAAATACGGAAATAATGAAAGGAGTGAATGTTCAGTTGTGGTTGTGGTTGAGTGTTGTCAGTTTATGTAGATAGCAGCAGGTTCTAGTAGGTTGTTGCAGACTGTAGTAGGTTGCAGTTGGTTGTTGTAGATTGAAGGAGGTTGTAGTTGAATGAAGTAGACTGTAGGAGGCTTTAGTTGGTTGTTTCAGACTGCAGTAGCTTGCAGTAGGTTGTAGTTGGTTGTAGTAGACTGTATTGGGTTTTAGTAGGTTGTAGTAGACTGTAGTTGGTTGTAGTTGGTTCTAGTAGACCGTAGTAGGGTGTAGTAGGTTGTAGTTGTTTGTAATAGACTGTGGTAGGTTTTTTAGTAGGTGCTAGTTGGTTGTAGTAGACTGTGGTAGGTTGTAGTGGGTTGTTGCAGACGGTAGTAGGTTGTAGCTGGTTGTGGTCTATACTTCTGAAAATCCTAACGTCCTCTAAAGAAATAAAATATTGACTCGACTTGATCACCAGAGCTGCCATTATGAGTGACAACTGTGGAAACCCCCGCCCCCCCCCTTTTTTTTTCCAAAATCGATCGTCATTGAAAGCATGATTTGTAAAATTCATTTTTAAAAATATTTCTCGTTCAATGTTGTCGCGTGGCGGTCATTTAACCCCATCTTCTCGACCAATCAAAACCCGTTTGTGTCACGTGATGGGTTCATCTACGTCACAGTGCACGCGCTTGACTTCCTACGTGAGACGGCGCTAAGACAACACACCCGCAAACGTCATGACAGCAGCGGTTGTCAACATCGCCAATGCATCGGGTGTTCTCAACCTACGATGGCTGCTGCTCTGTGACCATGGGATGCCCGCAGAAAACTTTCTAGGGGGGGGGGGGGGAAAAAAAAAGAGAATAAATTTCCNTATGGTGAACGAACCGACAGGACATCAGCTTAGTTACTTTCTCTTTATTTTCTCTTTACTTTAATACATTTTTTTTTTTGTCTTTTTTTGGCTACATTTTTTTAATCCAATCAATCCGGGGGGGGGGGGCAAGTGCCCCACCTTGCCCCTACCTGCGGGCGCCCATGTCTGTGACCCACTTTATCGTGCAACCTGGGCAGGGAGATTTAAGCGAATGTCCAACAAAGATTATGAGAAAATTGTTTTAAACTACCTGACCTGGTTGGGGAAGGGGTTAGACTAAAGCATGTTAATAGTTAATTAGTTAATAAAGTTAGTCTGTAAATCATAGAATTTAGTTGATCAACTAATCGATTTATGGCGCTCGTAGTTAACCCAAATAGGGGACATAACTGAGATAATCGCTATAAAACAAATGGATTTTTCAAAGGGAATTAACCGAGGTACGTGTCTAGTAAATTATATAAACTTACAAAGGACGTAAACAGTAAATATATCTCTCAACCGTCGAACCAACAAAGTCTTGATACTAATGAACTTCTCCAATAAATTATTAACAAAATGATGAAACCCATTGAATGTCCTTGTTCAAGTAAATCAGAAATACACTTAACTAAAGTCCTCCCAAGTCCTCTAAAGTCTTCCTACAAATCTTGTCAGCAGCCATGTAAAGTTAAGAACCGCAATATTTTATCCTTTAAAAAAAACAAATACAAAAAAACAATAACAAATAGCCGTCAGCCAAAGTCGCGTCTTGTGGAGTGCACGATTCGCCATATTTAACATGAGTGTAAACAGCTTAAGTGCCTCATCCAATCATCGCACTCTGTCGACCTGTTTGGTGTCACAACACCGGGTGGATCAGTCGGCGCCCAGTGCATTAACCACAGGGAGAAGTCTTGACAAGTTTTGATGTCAACAAAAATATAATGGCATAATGATAAAATGAGTTATCATTTGTTTTACCCGGAAGTTAATGTACTGATCCCCCCCCCCCAATAAAAAAAAATACAAAATGTTCAGTGTACTCTTCCTGTACAACAATATGGAACTTTGGGTGTAGGACTGTTGGGGTTTAAGAGGTAGGGGTGAATAGTGAAGATGCATGGGGGAGGAGGCCAATGAAAACATTTCAGAAGTAAGAGTGGTCACAGAGGCGGATCCATGTAATATAAATGTTTTGAGTAATTTGTGTTTTTCCCTCTGGGTCCAGAAATTTGTGTTTTTACCTCTGGGTTCAGTAATTTGTGTTTTTCCCTCTGGGTCCAGAAATTTGTGTTTTTCCCTCTGGGTCCAGAAATTTGTGTTTTTCCCTCTGGGTCCAGAAATTTGTGTTTTTACCTCTGGGTTCAGTTAGACCCCTCAGCCGACGCCGCGCGCCGAATACGCCGTCGAATTATCGTCCGCAAAAAATCCGCTGGAAAATATGCAGCGCGCCGCATTAGCCGCCGTATTTCGTCCGACGTAAATCCGCCGAAAAATCAACGAGTCGCCGTAACGTAATGTTTTTGCTTTCTCAAATTAAAAATTAAATCTTGTTCCAAATGGATATTAAAATATTCCTTCGCCGCACAAAGCACAAATATTGAAGAAACACGCAAGTGATGTCATGGGTATGCCGACATTTCGTCCAATGAAAATTAACAATAGAATAAACAAAGGGGAATTACTTCTGCACAAATATTGAATAAACACGCAAATGACGTCATGGGCACGCACGGAGCTCAACAACAGCCTGCCGATGATAGTTCCCATCGAATATCGCTCACAATTTTTCTTTTAAATAACTTTCTTCCTTTAATCATAACTGACGTATATTTATTGTCACATTTATGTATTTTATTTAAAAAACACGTGTATTCTAGAATATTTTGAAAGGTAAAATTTGTAGTATAACATGACATTGGGGAAGCACCGATGAAGACGAACATTTAAAAAAAATAAATTAATGACAGATCAGCTGTTATCTTTTGTTGTGTGTAGCAGCCTAGTGATAGCGTACTCTCATCACGTGACCAAACAAGGCAGTGACTAAGCGACTCCCATTATGGCTCAACGATCTTCTATTAGTAGAAATCCGGCTAATCCGGATATCCGCCAACAAATTATGTCCGCCAGCCCAAATTTTAAAAAAAAAATCGGGCTGGCAGGTCTAGGTTCAGTAATGGGTCTTTTTCCCTCTGGGATCAGTAATTTGTGTTTTTACCTCTGGGATCAGTAATTTGTGTTTTTACCTCTGGGATCAGTATTTTTGTTTTTCCCTCTGGGATCAGTTATTTGTGTTTTTACCTCTGGGATCAGTAATTTGTGTTTTTACCTCTGGGATCAGTAATTTGTGTTTTTACCTCTGGGATCAGTAATTTGTGTTTTTACCTCTGGGATCAGTAATTTGTGTTTTTACCTCTGGGATCAGTAATTTGTGTTTATACATCTGGGATCAGTAATTTGTGTTTTTACCTCTGGGTTCAGTCATTTGTGTTTTTACCTATGGGATCAGTAATGTGTGTTTTCCTCTCTGGGATCAGTAATTTGTGTTTTTACCTCTGGGATCAGTCATTTGTGTTTTCCTCTCTGGGTTTAGCCATTTGTGTTTTTACCTATGGGATCAGTAATGTGTGTTTTCCTCTCTGGGATCAGTAATTTGTGTTTTTACCTCTGGGATCAGTAATTTGTGTTTTCCTCTCTGGGTTTAGTCATTTGTGTTTTTACCTATGGGATCAGTAATGTGTGTTTTCCTCTCTGGGATCAGTAATTTGTGTTTTTACCTATGGGATCAGTAATTTGTGTTTTCCTCTCTGGGTTCAGTCATTTGTGTTTTTTCCCCTCTGGGTTCACTAGTGAAAAAAAACCAGCCATTCATTGTATTCTCTTAGCCATATCACTTATTAGTTCTCATTAAGATTTGTGACTTGGGGGTGGGGGTGGGGGCGCACGCTGGTTAATTCGTACATATTTGGGAACAAAAGACCTAGAAATCAAAACTGTTGATCGATTTTAAGTCACCTACGTATTTTTCCTTTTAAAAATCGGTCAGCATTTTACGACTCTACCATCCACATTCGCCGTTATTAAAAATGCCTAACATGATTGCCAAACAGAATCAAAGGGGATTAGCTTATCAACTGTCTCAGGTGTAAAGCGAATTAGATTCAGGTGTTAAAAATTCCACCTTTCTTCACATAATGAGCGAATCGGCGTATATTAAAACTACTGGACTGCCTAACCGTGAGGATACTCTGTCATGCTAAAAGTATTTTACAGAGACGTCACGTCACGCTAGTTAATTAATAACATTGTAGGGCGTCAAGTTAAGGGGATAAGTTTACAATAGATTGTTGCGTGGTTCAGTGACAGCTAAGGTCGATTTTTCACTTGACGACTGCCCAATACGGCCATAGACCGTACCGTTAACAAGTACAATATAACCGCGATATTGCCACAGACTATATTGTGCCATGTCTACGGCCATACTGTGAGGATATTGTACCCAGTATTCTGCATACGTTAAGAAAGATTTCTATTTTCCTTGGGGCTTCGAATGTATTGGGCATCGCTCGCTTGGCTTCCCCATACCTACAGTTATCTTTTCTTGTGTCATGACAGAGGACATTGCACTCCGTTGATCCCATAATCCTCCCGGGATATTAGACCGGGTATTCCCGATATATCTTAATCCCAGCTCATGATTGACGAACTTGGTCTTCGGCCTCCTTGCGGACGGCTAAGGCGTACTTTACGTTTGACGCGAGAGTCTCGTTTTTCTGGTGCCACGAGACTTGGAGTAAGAACAAGTGAACAGTGTGCTGCTGTGTCAGAATTTCCGATGGCTGTAGAAAAAAATTCACCCAGGTTGGAGTGGGGGGGGGGTAAGACCGGGGCTTATGGTGGGGGTCAGGGTGCTGGTGGCGGTGGTGTTGCCAAATTTGATAAATCCTGCGGTGACTTTGACTGAAAGTTGCAAAACGAGGTCAAAGGCAAAGTTTGTGTACATGATTTTAGATTCTGATTGGGCCATTGAAGATAATCAATCATCCAATGGCCGTATCCGGAAAAATTAATTGAAAGAAATTTCGTCGACGGTAAATTGATCGACGGTAATTTGATCGAACGGAATTTTGTTCGAAACTTCTTTTTTTTTCCTTCAGTTTTTACGTTAAAATTTCGCTTCAAATTTCTTTTTGAACGCATTATTTTGTTTTACTTTATAGTATAGTGTTTCAAAAGAAATTTGACGAAAATTTTAGCGAGTGAACTGAAAAAAAATATTCAACCAAGTTTCCGTTCGTTCAAATTTCCGTCGATCAATTTACCGTCAACGAAATTTTTTCGAGCAAATTTCCGGTAACCTCCAATGGCACGGCATTGAGATATTTTAAGGTATTCTGGGCATGTAGCGGAGACATTGCACCAGTTTCAACGTCACGTCTATCGCAATATCTTAGAGATATTGTACACTGTACAAATTGCCGTATATGGCCGAATTGTGGAGATATTGTACCGGTAAAAGGTAATATGTCCGTATCGTAGACATATTGTACCTGTACAAGGTATCGTCTATGGCCATATCGTGGAGATATGTTACCGGTACAAGGTACTATCTATGTCCGTATCGTAGACATATTTTACCGGTACAAGGTACTATCTATGTCCGTATCGTAGACATTATTGTACCGGTACAAGGTCTCGTCTATGTTCATATCGTGGAGCCGTATCCGTGTCAGTATGGTCTTTCAATCTTATCCCTATTCCCCTTCCCGTAGCACTTACATTGATTGCCTTATGAACTGCTGGACTCCCTGAACTCCACACATACGTGTACGTTGTGCTTGTCATCGTCATCGTTGTCAGTACTCATCAAACAACAACAAACGGCAGAGCTCCTGGTGCCAAGATTAATAAACGAACTCTGTCGCATTGGTTTGAAATAGCTGTTGACGATGTGCCCAGGGATTATATGGACACATGCTTACCACAGCAAGTTGAAATGAGAAGATTGGGGGGGGCGGAGGGGGGGGCGCTGTGTTCTTTAAGAATCGACAAAAAGTCTTTCACGACTTTATTTTTATATAAAGAATCTGGAAGTTGTGAATTATCCTGCATCATTCAGGGGCCTTCATGGCAATTTTTCAAAGTTAAAATGTTAGGATCATCAAAGTGTTACTTATAATCTGAGAAGAGTGATTTATTTAATGCAGTGAGTCTTCAGGTCTCACCTTGGAGTCCTCAGTTCTCACCTTGGAGTCTTCAGTTCTCACCTTGGAGTCTTCAGTTCTCACCTTGCAGTCATCAGTTCTCACCTTTGAGTCGTCATTTCTCCCCTTGGAGTCGTCAGTTCTCATCTTGGAGTCGTCTACATAAAAAATGGTTTTAAAAATGGGTTGCCAATAAAACCAAACTTGCAGAAACTCTGATTTTTAAAACTTGTAGGACCCCTTAAAACCCCTGAACCTCCAACAGATCCGCCCCAATCATTGCCAAGACCCCCCCCCCCTAATCAGCGGCCATCGGTCCTCTGATCAATATATTAATGATCCGGTAAGGGGGACAACTCAGTAGCACTTCTGCCCAGGGCGTGTTCGCTCTTCTCTCCAAAACTGTCTACCGCGTCTTGTTCCGCTCGCTTTGATTGGCTGCTCGAGGATGTGAGGGGCGTGCTTTGATTGGCTGCTCGAGGATGTGGAGGGGCTTAAACATCCATTTAAGGCAAGGAAGCTATTTGCCCGAGGGCCCAATCTGACTTCGTCTTTCTCTAATTGGTCGGCCCATAGTCTTTCCAACCAAAATGGCGGAACCATTACGTTGTCCCATCTTTTGAAAGTAACAGTTTTCAGAGAAGGATCTATGACCATTCACCGACGCCACTTCACCGACATAATTTCACCGACATCATTTCACCGACGTCACTTCACCGACATCATTTCACAGCCGCCACTTCGCCGACACCATTTCACCGACGCCACTTCACCGACATCATTTCACAGCCACCACTTCACCGACATCATCTCACCGCCGCCACTTCACCGACACCATCTCACCGCCGCCACTTCACCGACACCATTTCACCGCCGCCACTTCACCGACATCATCTCACCGCCGCCACTTCACCGACACCATGTCACTGCCGCCGTCTCACCACCGGGTTGATTCGCCGGCTGCCGCTCAGACGATAAAGAAATTATTTTCATGGCAAAGTGTTCATTTAAACACATGGTGTCTCTCTGTCTGTTTGCTTTTCACACACGTGTGTCACCAAACTCTAGCGGAAACAGGGTTGGCAGACAGTCGCAGTGTCTTGCACAGTCATCGATGCACGCAGGCGCTTACTTACAACTGCACCACACTTCCGATGGCTGGTCTTATAGGGCTCACCCTGTATATGAGAGAATGAATCGTGTGACGGGATCCGAATTGTGTTCCGGTGTTTGCTACACGCCAGTGCTCCTTGACATGCGCATTGCGTAAGATGAGAATGCAAACTAAAGACTGGGATAGTTCGGATAACCGACGTTTCGGATAATTGGCGTTAGGAAAATCAACGTTGTATTGTATACATGTATGCATTTTCAACATATTTTTTTTAAATTACGCTGAAACCACAGTATATGATCACATGAAAAAAAAAATAATAATTTCTAAATTTTTTGTCAGCCAAACGGCGGTGGCGAAATTGGCGATAGTGAAATGGCGGCGGCTAATGTCCCCCCACCCCCGCCCCCCACTCTCCCCTATTTGCTAGAACTCTCATTGCTGTTGTTTTTTTCGCAGCATTCGACAGAGAGCTCCTTTTATGGTTTACTTCCACTGGGCAAACAAGTGACTATTGTATTACCATTACTTTATAGAGAGTTAACCAATGACTATCTAAAAACTTACTTTGCTGTATTGCTATCACTGAATTTGAGTGATATCGGGAGGACTCCGTTCTGGTCGTCACAATAGGAAACGTGAAGCATAGGTTAGTAGCGAAGAGATGACAAAATAAGAAACCAAATAGCAAAACAATCGGCAAGAAGCCTTCGTCAGCGAATGAAGGGGGAAATGTAAAAATAAATACATAAATTTACAATTGTTTATTTTGTGTCCCAGAGGATTGCAAGAGGATTATAGTTACTCTGAGTAGAAAGAGAATTACTGCATTATGGAAAGACTGGAAATGAGAGGAAAGGAAGTACGCGGTGATTAGTTATAAATAGGAATGGGGCTGGACGGAGTTGGCAAGTACAATAAAACATAACATTCATGCCCTGGGGTGTCATGTCATAAAATCATTATTAAAATACTTGGGCCCAAAGTCTTGCAAGACATTGATAAAGAGAAATGCGATACATGCAATCAGGTTGAGAACCTCCCTGAATCAAACTTTTTAAATGAAAAAAAAAAAGGTAAATAGATATTGAGAGTTTAAAAGAGATGTACACATTGGATACGTGATGTAACAGGAAGACGTTAACAGCATTGTTTAAGGGACCACTGGGCTGTACGGGGCCCTGGATCCCCCATGTAGACACAACCCACGTGAACAAACAGCGATACAGGTGGAGTTCCCTCCCTTGCTTATTGGGGTCATTACCAGGACGAGGATTGATCGAGGGCTGTGCTGGTTTTTTGAATTTAATGGATTATGTGTTACAGATCGGATGTGATACTTGGGGGAGGGGTGATTGTGACATTTAGGTGATCACGCAGTTTCGACTGTTCACGGCATGTGGTGAATTGGATTAAGGGTGTTGAGTTTAATGTATAATGATGTTGATGTGTTGAGAGGTATACTTCCTGGGATAACTGGTGTTCTAGAGGCGTATAGTTCCTAGAATCACTGGTGATCTAGAGACGTATAGTTCCTAGGATAACTGGTGTTCTAGAGACGTATAGCTCCTAGGATCACTGGTCTGAGAGACGTATAGTTCCTAGGATAACTGGTGTTCCAGAGACGTATAGTTCCTAGGATAACTGAGGTTCTAGAGACATATAGTTCCTAGGATCACTGGTGTTAGAGACGTATAGTTCCTAGGATAACTG
The DNA here is from genome assembly GCA_964033795.1 of Lymnaea stagnalis. Taxonomy (NCBI): domain Eukaryota; kingdom Metazoa; phylum Mollusca; class Gastropoda; family Lymnaeidae; genus Lymnaea; species Lymnaea stagnalis. The sequence goes on along the minus strand of CAXITT010000448.1, from coordinate 18,170 downwards.
GTGTTCTAGAGACGTATAGTTCCTAGGATAACTAGTGTTCTAGAGACGCATAGTAAGTAGGATCACTGGTGTTAGAGACATATAGTTCCTAGGATAGCTAGTGTTCTAGAGACGTATAGTTCCTGCGATAACTGGTGTTAGAGACGTATAGTTTCTGGTATCACTGGTGTTTTAGAGACTATAGTTCCTAGGATGACTGGAGTTCTAGAGATGTATAGTTCTTGGGATAACTGGTGTCAGGGACTTATAGTTCCTGGTATCACTGGTGTTATAGAGACATATACTTCATGGGATCACTGGTATTCTAGAGACGTATAGTTCCTCGAATAACTGGTGTTTTAGAGACGTATAGTTCCTGGAATAACTGGTGTTCTAGAGACCTAGAAATAAGCGAGACCTATTTGTCCATTGAATAACTAGTAAACATACGCACGGCCTGTTATAAAGCATGTCTTAATTGATAACATGATAACATCCTTTCTTTATAAAGTTTAAAGTTTTCATTCAATCCATTCCATGTTGGATATTGAAAGAAATGTTTGTTGATAAACTGTGAATGTATCTAGCTTGGCTGTATATCCCCTAATTCTTACACTTGTTATAGGTTTATGATCCATTTATTGGTAAAGTAATCTAATCCATTTATTCGTATACAGTTGTCTAATCCATTTTTTGGCATAGTTGTTCAAACCATTTTCGGTACAGTTAGTTATCTAATCCTTTTATTGGCAAAGTTGATCAATCCATTCATTTTGAAGTTTATTTATCCACTTATAAATATAGTTGCGTCTCAGTCATGTACGGATATAAGATCCATACACATCATATTCTCTGATTCCGCTTCTGACCCTTTATGACATGATATCGGAATGTCTCTATGCGGACCAACCTAGTTGAAGTTTCTACATAAGATTATGGCACGGCTCTACAGTTTGTTCTTATGGGACCAACTTATAGGCATTCTCAGGTTTATAGAAGTTCTTTATATTATTTGTCTCAAAATACTAATTAAGTTCAAAGGTTTCGACATTGTTTTTCTCGCGGACTTTCAGCAATTCGTTTCCTGTAATGTGTGCAGGTGAATAAATTTGATTATATAATCATACCGCGGACGTCAACAAATTTTGGATTTTTTTCATAATCCTTTTTTTATGCATGAAATCCGGACATATAAATAAAGTGGATTATGCGTCCCTAGTGTCTCGGTGCAACGTGCACAGGTGCATAAAAAGGATTGTATCACCCTAATCCCTTGTTACTGCGCGCCTTATCTCTCTAACACAGTAAGTATTTTTTTCCTCAGTTGTATCAGTCGTAAAAAAACTATGACTTAGCCGAGGATTGTAGTGGATTAGTATATCCGGGTGGACATTAGCTGCTGACGGGTTAGGATGTGTGTCCTATCCTGCTAGTGTGTTCTATCCTTCCAGTGTGTCCTATCCTGCCAGTGTGTTCTATCCTTCCAGTGTGCCCTATCCTTCCAGCGTGTCCTATCCTTCCAACGTGTCCTATCCTTCCAGCGTGTCCTATCCTTCCAGCGTGTCCTATCCTTCCAGCGTGTCCTATCCTTCCAGTGTGTCCTATCCTTCCAGTGTGTCCTATCCTTCCAGTGTGTCCCATTCTTCCAGAATCATTTTTTTGTTTACGTTTGGTGTCTGGTGTTTGGAATTAATATATAAGGGTTAGGAAATGTTACCCAATTATTCACCTTTAATGTGACCCAATTATTCACCTTTAATGTGACCCAATTATTCACCTTTAATGTGACCCAATTATTCACCTTTAATGTGACCCAATTATTCACCTTTAATGTGACCCAATTATTCACCTTTAATGTGACACTCATTTCACTAAAAGTGTTCTGCCTCTTTCTTTGTTTGCCTCTCTCTATACTTGCCTCTCTCTATACTTGCCCATCTCTTTACTATCTATACTTTTACACGCGGATTTTACACTTGGCAGGCCTTCACTTTGAGTGATTATTACCTGGGTAATGTTTATGTGGGGTAAATAAATATTTTTTGGCGTGTCACAAAATCTGGTTTTAGAACACAACCAAGTGACCCAGTATTTTTAGTTTCGGTTCAAATGAGGAAGACCACATTTGAACCGAAACTAAAAATACTGGGTCACTTGGTTGTGTTCTAAAACCAGATTTTGTGACACGTCAAAAAATATTTATTTACTTTTTTTTTTTTTAGAACCCTTTTGTAGTGCGCAGGTCTTTGATACAACGCCAACGCAGTAATAAAAAGTTTTTTTGGCGTGTCACAAAATATGGTTTTAGAACACAACCAAGTGACCCAGTATTTTTAGTTTCGGTTCAAATGAGGAAGACCAAATTTGAACCGAAACTAAAAATACTGGGTCACTTGGTTGTGTTCTAAAACCAGATTTTGTGACACGTCAAAAAATATTTATTTACTTTTTTTTTTTTTAGAACCCTATTGTAGTGCGCAGGTCTTTGATACAACGCCAACGCAGTAAAAAAAAGTGTAGAATTTCAGACCTTACCACGGAACAATATTCTCACAGACCACACAGCGATAAGTCTATGTTCGCAGTATAATAGCACACTTTTTACTCTACTCAAACTAAAATCAATACTGCATTTTTGACCTTGTTTTCTTTCCACACAAACTTTCTCCCCCTCAAACAATTTCCACCCGGGCTCAGTTTGGTACGAGAAACCTTTGGTTGGTAACCTAAACAGATTAGATTAAGGGGGGAATGAGGGGGGGGGGGAGTTGTCTCGTTCTCTGGCCGACTTGGCCTGGACCAGAGATGGTTGGGGCCCAAGTACGTAGCACACACTCCCCGCTTCTGAGCTAGGGGTCTGTTTACATTTTGCAATAACAAAGCGCGCCAATGGATTTAAAAGAAGTATTATCCTGCTGAAAGGCGTGTGGGGGATTTCCCGATTCTAGGTGGTTTTAAAAAAAAATAATTTGCTGAAGGAAAGACGATGCTCAACAATTTTATAAAATACTAGACGATATGATCCGGTTTTTCCGGGGTTATAATAAAAGCGGTACTTTCTACCTGCTATAGCGAAGTCTAAAAAAATCTAAATCTAAAAAAAAGACATCTAAAAACTCAATTTTTACGTAAAGTAACTGAATTAGGTGTTGGTGTTTTGTATCTTAAAAAATAAGAAGAACATTGTTCACGCCCTTGAATGCATATTTAGTAAACAGTAAATCAGACTTTCCTTAATTTAAAATAAGTATTGTACATATATTTACGTTTATAACATCAATGCGCTTTGAGAATTTTGTATTGCTATATAATTACAGATCTACACAACCGTATTTTTCCCTGCCCTAAACTAAAAAAAAAAGAAGAATATATGCTTTAAAAAAATTTAAATTTGAATGTCCTTAAAATTTAAAAAAAAAAACATGTGCCAATTTAAATATCCTAAAAAATTAACAAGTTTTGAAATATTGATATCTTTATTAAAAATGTATCAAAATAGCACGCACAGCTATTTTATTTCGTTTTCAATAAACATTAACAAAAGAGCCCCCCCTGTGATGGCGACCCCCCCTCCCCCCAGGTATGCCAGAGCACACTTTTTTCACGCCTCCAAACAAAATATACATTCTAATGTCTCAACCTCCCCCCCCCCTTTCACCTTTATTTCCACGCCATCTACTACATTGAAACAGTATATAATTTAAACCGCTCAAAGCTTATTTCTGTTTATTTATATCATATGTTTATTTATTTTAAAATTAAACTCATTGCAACAGTTCACATCTCTAACTTGCTAGGGTTGGGAGAGACTAAAATTAATATGAGCGTAAACCCACCCACCCCCCTTCCCCATAACATAAATATTTATTGTCAAATAGAAATAAAAGTATACAAATAAATCATGCACCGGTCCCTGGTAAAATTTCGAAACTTGTT
>CAXITT010000447.1:671005-684688 GCA_964033795.1 Lymnaea stagnalis | reverse complement strand
TCAGTTGAAGATGGAGTTGTAGATAAAGTTGTAGATGAAGTTGTAGTTGTAGATATACGTGTTGATGTAGTTTTGTAGTTGAAGATGAGGTCGCTGTTGATTTAGTTGTAGCCATAAATGCAGTTGCCTTCGTGCATGTTTAAGTAGATGTATGTTTAAAAATTACTTGTAAGTGGTAGTGTTAATTTTATTGATAGTTAACATTTTAATTCTTTTTGAGCTAGTTTTAATTTTAGCTGAAGTTTTAGATGTAGGTGAAATTTAATTGTAACATATATATATATATATATTTGAAGTTGCTTTTGATTTAATCGCTTCTGTTTTATGTTTCATGTTTCGGATGAATATGGATGGAGAATACGAACACATCAGACATTTCAGTCTACATCGAGAGACCACGCCAGTAGCAGTAAAACAAAAGTTAGGCTACACTTGGCAGGACACTTAGAAAGATTGCTAGATGACAGAAGGAAGTGAAAATGATATATTACCAAAACTCCAGAGGAACACGTCCCAAAGGTAGACCTAAGCTTTGATGGATGGATAATGTGGAGAAAGATGTACATCAGCTGGGAATCCAAGCATGTAAAAGAACATCCTATAACTTGGTCTGTCCTGGACATGAAAGAAGCACTTCTATTCATGTAATTGTAGCTTTAGAGGTTGGTGTAACTTTATCTGCATTTGTAGGTGCAGTTGCCGGTAGAGGAGTAATTTTTGTAGATGTAGAAGAAGTTCTAATTGTATGCATAGTTTTAATTCTGTTTGTAGTTATCTCTCAATAGGTAGGTACATTTTTAGTGTCAGTTAGTCGTCTTAGTAGTAGATTTAGTAGATTGAAAGATTGTTGTCTATGAACACATTTTGTAGATATGTTTTTAGGTATCTTCTCCCAATTTGATGTTGTAGTTTTAGTTGCAATTTTAGATACAGTTACTGGTGTAGATGCAGTTGTTCTTATAGATATTATTTGTGCTATAGATTCTGTGCTTAAATTATAGCTTTAATTGTAGGTGTAACTTTATTTGCAGTTGAATATGTAGATTTAGTGGTCGTCTTAGTAGTAGATTTATTAGATTGAAAGAATGCTTTCTATGTACATATAATTGTATCTATAGTATATATCTCCCGAAATTTTCCATTGTAATTTTAATTGCATTTATAGATAGTAATAACGACGTAGTTTGTGTTTCTATAAATGTAGCTTCAGGGGTAGGTGCAACTTTAGTTGTAGCTGCAATGGCCGATGTAGTTGCCGTTAAAGAAGCAGTTTTTTGTGGGATGTAAAATAGGTCGTATATGCATATAGATTTACCTCTTTTCGTAACAATCTCCTCCTATATGAATTTGTTGTTTTTGAGGCATTTGTAGATATAGATGAAGTTGTATTTATAGATATTATTTGTGTTATAGATTCTATTCCTTTAATTGTAGCTTAAATGGTAGATTTAACTTTGTTTGCAGTTGAATATGTAGATGTAGTTGTCGTCTTAGTAGTAGCTTTAGTTGATTGAAAGAATGGTGTCTATTTATATATAATTGTATCTATGTTTGTAGTTATCTCCCCAAGTAAGATGTTGTAGTTTTAGTTGCAATTGAGATACAGTTGTTGGTTTAGATGCATTTATAAATAGTAATAACGACAAGATTGTGTTTCTTTAATTGTAGCTTCAGGGGTAGGTGCAACTTTAGTTGTAGTTGCAACTGCAGATTTAGTTGTCGTTAAGGAAGCAGTTTTTTGTCGGGTGTAAAATAGGTCGTATATGCATATAGATTTACCTCTTTTCGTAGTAATCTCCTCCTATATGAAGTTGTAGTTTTTGAGGCAGTTGTAAATATTTAGATGAAGTTGTATTTATAGATATTATTTGTGTTACAGATTCTATTCCTTTAATTGTAGCTTAAATAGTAGATTTAACTTTGTTTGGAGTTGAATATGTAGATTTAGTTGTCGTCTTAGTAGGAGCTTTCGTTGATTGAAAGAATGGTGTCTATGTATATATAATTGTATCTGTTTGTAGTTATCTCCCCAAGTATGATTTTGTAGTTTTAGTTGCAATTGTAGATACAGTTGCTGGTGTAGATGCATTTATAGATATTAATAACGACGTAGATTGTGTTTCTTTAATTGTAGCTTCCGGGGTAGATGCAACTTTAGAAGTAGTTGCAACTGCCGATGTAGTTGCCGTTAAAGAAGCAGTTTTTTGTCGGGTGTAAAATAGGTCGTATATGTATATAGAGTTACCTCTTTTCGTAGTAATCTCCTCCTATATGAAGTTGTTTTTTTTGAAGCAGTTGTAGATATAGATGAAATGTATTTATAGATATTATTTGTGTTATAGATTATACTCCTTTAATTGTAGCTTAAATGGTAGATTTAACTTTGTTTGCAGTTGAATAGGTAGATTTAGTTGTCGTCTTAGTAGTAGCTTAAGTTGATTGAAAGAATAGTGTCTATGTATATATAATTGTATATATTTGTAGTTATCTCTCCAAGTATGATGTTGTAGTTTTAATTGCAATTGTAGATACATTTGCTGGTGTAGATGCATTTATAAATAGTAATAATAACGTAGATTGTGTTTCTTTAATTGTAGCTTCAGGGGTAGGTGCAACTTTAGTTGTAGTTGCAATTACAGATGTAGTTGCCGTTAAAAAAGCAGTTTTTTTGTCGGGTATAAAATAGGTCGTATTTGCATATAAATTTATCTCTTTTCCTAATAATCTCCTCCTATATGAAGTTGTTGTTTTTGAGGCAGTTGTAGATATAGATGAAGTTGTATTTATAGATATTATTTGTGTTATAGATTCTATTCCTTTAATTGTAGCTTAAATGGTAGATTTAACTTTGTTTGCAGTTGAATATGTAGATTTAGTTGTCGTCTTAGTAGTAGCTTTAGTTGATTGAAAGAATGGTGTCTATGTATATATAATTGTATCTATGTTTGTAGTTATCTCCCCAAGTATGATGTTGTAGTTTTAGTTGCAATTGTAGATACAGTTGCTGGTGTAGATGCATTTATAGATAGTAATAACAACGTAGATTGTGTTTCTTTAATTGTAGCTTCAGGGGTAGGTGCAACTTTAGTTGTAGTTGCAATTACAGATGTAGTTGCCGTTAAAAAAGCAGTTTTTTTGTCGGGTATAAAATAGGTCGTATTTGCATATAAATTTATCTCTTTTCCTAATAATCTCCTCCTATATGAAGTTGTTGTTTTTGAGGCAGTTGTAGATATAAAGGAAGTTGTATTTATATATATTATTTGTGTTATAGATTCTATTCCTTTAATTGTAGCTTAAATGGTAGATTTAACATTTTTGCAGTTGAATATGTAGATTTAGTTGTCGTCTTAGTAGAAGCTTTAGTTGATTGAAAGAATGGTAACTCTGTATAAATAATTGTATCTATGTTTGTAGTTATCTCCCAAAATATGATGTTTAGTTTTAGTTGCAATTGTAGATACAGTTGCTGGTGCAGATGCATTTATAGATAGTAATAACAACGTAGATTGTTTTTCTTTAATTGTAGCTTCAGGGATAGTTGCTAATTTAGTTGTAGTTGCAATTACAGATGTAAATGCCGTTAAAGAAGCAGTTTTTTGTCGGGTGTAAAATAGGTCGTATATGCATATAGATTTAAATCTTTTCGTAGTAATCTACTCCTAAATGAAGTTGTAGATTTTGAGGCAGTTGTAGATATAGATGAAGTTGTATTTATAGATATTATTTGTGTTATAGATTCTATTCCTTTAATTGTAGCTTAAATGGTAGATTTAACTTTTTTTGGAGTTGAATATGTAGATTTAGTTTTCGTCTTAGTAGTAGCTTTAGTTGATTGAAAGAATGGTGTCTATGTATATATAATTGTATCTATGTTTGTAGTTATCTCCCCAAGTATGATGTTGTAGTTTTAGTTGCAATTGTAGATACAGTTGCTGGTGTAGATGCATTTATAGATAGTAATAACGACGTAGATTGTGTTTCTTTAATTGTAGCTTCAGGGGTAGGTGCAACTTTAGTTGTAGTTGGAATTACAGATGTAGTTGCCGTTAAAGAAGCAGTTTTTTGTCGGGTATAAAATAGGTCGTATATGCATAAAGATTTACCTCTTTTCGTAGTAATCTCCTCCAATATGAAGTTGTAGATTTTGAGGCAGTTGTAGATATAGATGAAGTTGTATTTATAGATATTATTTGTGTTATAGATTCTATTCCTTTAATTGTAGCTTAAATGGTAGATTTAACTTTGTTTGCAGTTGAATGTGTAGATTTAGTTGTCGTCTTAGTAGTAGCATTAGTTGATTGAAAGAATGGTGTCTATGTATATATAATTGTATCTATGTTTGTAGTTATCTCCCCAAGTATTATGTTGTAGTTTTAGTTTCAATTTTAGATACAGTTTCTGATGTAGATGCATTTATAGATAGTAATAACGACGTCGATTGTTTTTCTTTAATTGTAGCTTCAGGGGTAGGTGCAACTTTAGTTGTAGTTGGAATTACAGATTTAGTTGCCGTTAAAGAAGCAATTTTTTGTCGGGTGTAAAATAGGTCGTATATGCATATAGATTTACCTCTTTTCGTAGTTATCTCCTCCTATATGAAGTTGTAGATTTTGAGGCAGTTGTAGATATAGATGAAGTTGTATTTATAGATATTATTTGTGTTATAGATTCTATTCCTTTAATTGTAGCTTAATTGGTAGATTTAACTTTTTTTGGAGTTGAATATGTAGATTTAGTTGTCGTCTTAGTAGTAGCTTTAGTTGATTGAAAGAATGGTGTCTATGTATATATAATTGTATCTATGTTTGTAGTTATCTCCCCAAGTATGATGTTGTAGTTTTAGTTGCAATTGTAGATACAGTTGCTGGTGTAGATGCATTTATAGATAGTAATAACGACGTAGATTGTGTTTCTTTAATTGTAGCTTCAGGGGTAGGTGCAACTTTAGTTGTAGTTGGAATTACAGATGTAGTTGCCGTTAAAGAAGCAGTTTTTTGTCGGGTATAAAATAGGTCGTATATGCATAAAGATTTACCTCTTTTCGTAGTAATCTCCTCCAATATGAAGTTGTAGATTTTGAGGCAGTTGTAGATATAGATGAAGTTGTATTTATAGATATTATTTGTGTTATAGATTCTATTCCTTTAATTGTAGCTTAATTGGTAGATTTAACTTTTTTTGGAGTTGAATATGTAGATTTAGTTGTCGTGTTAGTAGTAGCTTTAGTTGATTGAAAGAATGGTGTCTATGTATATATAATTGTAACTATGTTTGTAGTTATCTCCCCAAGTATGATGTTGTAGTTTTAGTTGCAATTGTAGATACAGTTGCTGATGTAGATGCATTTATAGATAGTAATAACGACGTAGATTGTGTTTCTTTAATTGTAGCTTCAGGGGTAGGTTCAACTTTAGTTGTAGTTGGAATTACAGATGTAGTTGCCGTTAAAGAAGCAGTTTTTTGTCGGGTGTAAAATAGGTCGTATATGCATAAAGATTTACCTCTTTTCGTAGTAATCTCCTCCTATATGAAGTTGTAGATTTGGAAGCAGTTGTAGATATAGATGAAGTTGTATTTATAGATATTATTTGTGTTATAGATTCTATTCCTTTAATTATAGCTTAAATGGTAGATTTAACTTTGTTTGTAGTTGAATATGTAGATTTAGTTGTCGTCTTAGTAGTAGCTTTAGTTGATTGAAAGAATGGTGTCTATGTATATATAATTGTATCTATGTTTGTAGTTATCTCCCCAAGTATTATGTTGTAGTTTTAGTTGCAATTGTAGATACAGTTTCTGATGTAGATGCATTTATAGATAGTAATAACGACGTAGATTGTGTTTCTTTAATTGTAGCTTCAGGGGTAGGTGCAACTTTAGTTGTAGTTGGAATTACAGATTTAGTTTCCGTTAAAGAAGCAGTTTTTTGTCGGATGTAAAATAGGTCGTATATGCATATAGATTTACCTCTTTTCGTAGTTATCTCCTCCTATATGAAGTTGTTGTTTTTGAGACAGTTGTAGATATAGATGAAGTTGTATTTATAGATATTATTTGTGTTATAGATTCTATTCCTTTAATTGTAGCTTAATTGGTAGATTTAACTTTTTTTGGAGTTGAATATGTAGATTTAGTTGTCGTGTTAGTAGTAGCTTTAGTTGATTGAAAGAATGGTGTCTATGTATATATAATTGTAACTATGTTTGTAGTTATCTCCCCAAGTATGATGTTGTAGTTTTAGTTGCAATTGTAGATACAGTTGCTGATGTAGATGCATTTATAGATAGTAATAACGACGTAGATTGTGTTTCTTTAATTGTAGCTTCAGGGGTAGGTGCAACTTTAGTTGTAGTTGGAATTACAGATGTAGTTGCCGTTAAAGAAGCAGTTTTTTGTCGGGTGTAAAATAGGTCGTATATGCATATAGATTTACCTCTTTTCGTAGTAATCTCCTCCTATATGAAGTTGTAGATTTGGAAGCATTTGTAGATATAGATGAAGTTGTATTTATAGATATTATTTGTGTTATAGATTCTATTCCTTTAATTATAGCTTAAATGGTAGATTTAACTTTTTTTGTAGTTGAATATGTAGATTTAGTTGTCGTCTTAATAGTAGCTTTAGTTGATTGAAAGAATGGTGTCTATGTATATATAATTGTATCTATGTTTGTAGTTATCTCCCCAAGTATTATGTTGTAGTTTTAGTTGCAATTGTAGATACAGTTGCAGGTGTAGAAGTATTTATAGATAGTAATAACGACGTAGATTTTGTTTCTTTAATTGTAGCTTCCGGGGTAGATGCAACTTTAGAAGTAGTTGCAACTGCCGATGTAGTTGCCGTTAAAGAAGCAGTTTTTTGTCGGGTGTAAAATAGGTCGTATATGTATATAGATTTACCTCTTTTCGTAGTAAATTCCTCCTATATGAAGTTGTTGTTTTTCAGGCAGTTGTAGATATAGATGAAGTTGTATTTATAAATATTATTTGTGTTATAGATTCTATTCCTTTAATTGTAGCTTAAATGGTAGATTTAACTTTGTTTGCAGTTGAATATGTAGATTTAGTTGTCGTCTTAGTAGTAGCTTTAGTTGATTGAAATAATGGTGTCTATGTATATCTAATTGTATCTATGTTTGTAGTTATCTCCCCAAGTATGATGTTGTAGTTTTAGTTGCAATTGAGATACAGTTGCTGGTGTAGATGCATTTTTAAATAGTAATAATGACGTAGATTGTGTTCCTTTAATTGTAGCTTCCTGGGTAGGTGCAACTTTAGTTGTAGTTGCAACTGCAGATTTAGTTGCCGTTAAGGAAGCAGTTTTTTGTCGGGTGTAAAATAGGTCGTATATGCATATAGATTTACCTCTTTTCGTAGTAATCTCCTCCTATATGAAGTTGTTGTTTTTGAGGCAGTTGTAGATATAGATGAAGTTGTATTTATAGATATTATTTGTGTTATAGATTATATTCCTTTAATTGTAGCTTAAATTGAGATACAGTTGCTGGTGTAGATGCATTTATAAATAGTAGAAACGACGTAGATTGTGTTTCTTTAATTGTAACTTCAGGGGTAGGTGCAACTTTAGTTGTAGTTGCAACTGCAGATTTACTTGCCGTTAAGGAAGCAGTATTTTGTCGTGTGTAAAATAGGTCGTATATGCATATAGATTTACCTCTTTTCGTAGTAATCTCCTCCTATATGAAGTTGTTGTTTTTGAGGCAGTTGTAGATATATATGAAGTTGTATTTATAGATATTATTTGTGTTATATATTCTATTCCTTTAATTGTAGCTTAAATGGTAGATTTAACTTTGTTTGCAGTTGAATATGTAGATTTAGTTGTCGTCTTAGTAGTAGCTTTAGTTGATTGAAAGAATGGTGTCTATGTATATATGATTGTATCTATGTTTTTAGTTATCTCCCCAAGTATGATGTTGTAGTTTTAGTTGCAATTGTAGATACAGTTGCTTGTGTAGATGCATTTATAGATAGTAATAACGACGTAGATTGTTTTTCTTTAATTGTAGCGTCAGGGGTAGGTGACACTTTAGTTGTAGTTGGAATTAGAGATGTAGTTGCCGTTAAGGAAGCACTTTTTTGTCGGGTGTAAAATAGGTCGTATATGCATATAGATTTACCTCTTTTCGTAGTAATCTCCTCCTATATGAATTTGTTGTTTTTGAGGCAGTTGTAGATATAGATGAAGTTGTATTTTTAGATATTATTTGTGTTATAGATTTTATTCCATTAATTGTAGCCTAAATGGTAGATTTAACTTTGTTTGCAGTTGAATATGTAGATTTAGTTGTCGTCTTAGTAGTAGCTTTAGTTCATTGAAAGAATGGTGTCTATGTATACATAATTGTATCTATGTTTGTAGTTATCTCCCCAAGTATGATGTTGGGGTTAATAAGGGGAGAGACTGCAATCAAGTATGATGTTGTAGTTTTAGTTGCAATTGTAGATACAGTTGCTGGTGTAGATGCATTTATAGATAGTAATAACGACGTAGATTGTGTTTCTTTAATTGTAGCTTCAGGGGTAGATGCAACTTAAGTTGTAGTTGGAATTACAGATGTATTTGTCGTTAAAGAAGCAGTTTTTTGTCGGGTGTAAAATAGGTCGTATATGCATATAGATTTACCTCTTTTCGTAGTAATAACCTCCTATATGAAGTTGTTGTTTTTCAGGCAGTTGTAGTATAGATGAAGTTGTATTTATAGATATTATTTGTGTTATAGATTCTATTCCTTTAATTGTAGCTTAAATGGTAGATTTTACTTTGTTTGCAGTTGAATATGTAGATTTAGTTGTCGTCTTATTAGTAGCTTTAGTTGATTTAAAGAATGGTGTCTATGTATATATAATTGTATCTATGTTTGTAGTTATCTCCCCAAGTATGATGTTGATGTTTTAGTTGCAATTGTAGATACAGTTGCTGGTGTAGATGCATTTATAGATAGTAATAACGACGTAGATTGTGTTTATTTAATCGTAGCTTTAGGGGTAGATGCAACTTTATAAGTAGTTGTAACTGCCGATGTAGTTGCCGTTAAAGAAGCAGTTTTTAGTCGGGTCTAAAATAGGTCGTATATGTATATAGATTTACCTCTTTTCGTAGAAATCTCCTCCTATATGACGTTGTTGTTTTTGAGGCAGTTGTAGATATAGATGAAGTTGTATTTATAGATATTATTTGTGTTATAGATTCAATTCCTTTAATTGTAGCTTAAATGGTAGATTTAACTTTGTTTGCAGTTGAATATGTAGATTTAGTTGTCGTCTTAGTAGAGCTTTAGTTGATTGAAAGAATGGTGTCTATGTATATATACTTGTATCTATGTTTGTAGTTATCTCCCCAAGTATGATGTTGTAGTTTTAGTTGCAATTGTAGATACAGTTGCTGGTGTAGATGCATTTATAGATAGTAATAACGACGTAGATTGTGTTTCTTTAATTGTAGCTTCAGGGGTAGGTGCAACTTTAGTTGTAGTTGGAATTACAGATGTAGTTGCAGTTAAAGAAGTAGTTTTTTGTCGGGTGTAAAATAGGTCGTATATGCATATAGATTTACCTCTTTTCGTAGTAATCTCATGCTATATGAAGTTGTTGTTTTTCAGGCAGTTGTAGATATAGATGAATTTGTATTTATAGATAGTATTTGTGTTATAGATTCTATTCCTTTAATTGTAGCTTAAATGGTAGATTTAACTTTATTTGCAGTTGAATATGTAGATTTAGTTGTCGTCTTAGTAGTAGCTTTAGTTGATTGAAAGAATTGTAACTCTGTATATGAAATTGTATCTTTGTTTGTAGTTATCTCCCCAAGTATGATGTTGTAGTTTTTTACTGCAATTGTAGATGCAGTTGCTGGTGTAGATGCATTTATAGATAGTTATAACGACGTAGATTGTGTTTCTTTAATTGTAGCTTCAGGGGTATGTGCAACTTTAGTTGTAGTTGGAATTACAGATGTAGTTGCCGTTAAAGAAGCAGTTTTTTGTCGGGTATAAAAAAGTCATATATGCATATAGAATTACCTCTTTTCGTAGTATTCTCTTCCTATATGAAGTTGTTGTTTTGAGGCAGTTGTAGATATAGATGAATTTGTATTTATAGATATTATTTGTGTTATAGATTCTATTCCTTTAATTGTAGCTTAAATGGTAGATTTAACTTTGTTTGCAGTTGAATATGTAGATTTAGTTGTCGTCTTAGTAGTAGCTTTAGTTGATTGAAAGAATGGTGTCTATGTATATATAATTGTATCTATGTTTGTAGTTATCTCCCCAAGTATAATGTTATAGTTTTAGTTGCAAGTGTAGATACAGTTGCTGGTGTAGATGCATTTATAGATAGTAATAACGACGTAGATTGTGTTTCTTTAATTAAAGCTTCAGGGGTAGGTGCAACTTTAGTTGTAGTTTGAATTACAGATGTATTTGAATTTAAAGAAGCATTACTTGTCGAGTTTAAATTAGGTCGTATAAGCATATAGATTTACCTCTTTTCGTAGTAATGTCCTCCTATATGAAGTTGTAGTTTTTGAGGCAGTTGTAGATATAGATGAAGTTGTATTTATAGATATTATTTGTGTTATAGATTCAATTCCTTTAATTGTATCTTAAATGGTAGATTTAACTTTGTTTGCAGTTGAATATGTAGATTTAATTGTCGTCTTAGTAGTAGCTTTATTTGATTGAAAGAATGGTGTCTATGTATATATAATTGTATCTATGTTTGTAGTTATCTCCCGAAGTATGATGTTGTAGATTTAGTTGCAATTGTAGATACAGTAGCTTGTGTAGATGCATTTATAGATAGTAATAACGACGTATATTGTGTTTCTTTAATTGTAGCTTCAGGGGTAGGTGCAACTTTAGTTGTAGTTGTAATTACAGATGTACTTGCCGTTAAAGAAGCAGTTTTTTGTCGGGTATAAAATAGGTCGTATATGCATATAGATTTACCTCTTTTCGTAGTAATCTCTTCCTATATGAAGTTGTAGATTTTGAGGCAGTTGTAGATATAGATGAATTTGTATTTATAGATATTTTTTGTGTTATAGATTCTATTCCTTTAATTGTAGCTTAAATGGTAGATTTAACTTTGTTTGCAGTTGAATATGTAGATTTAGTTGCCGTCTTAGTAGTAGCTTTAGTTGATTGAAAGAATGGTGTCTATGTATATATAATTGTATCTATGTTTGTAGTTATCTCCCCAAGTATACTGTTGTAGTTTTAGTTGCACGTGTAGATACAGTTGCTGGTGTAGATGCATTTATAGATAGTAATAACGACGTAGATTTTGTTTCTTTAATTGTAGCTTCAGGGGTAGGTGCAACTTTAAATGTAGTTTGAATTACAGATGTAGTTGAATTTAAAGAAGCAGTTTTTTGTCGGGTGTAAAACAGTTCTTATAAACATATAGATTTACCTCTTTTCGTAGTAATCTCCTCCTATATGAAGTTGTTGTTTTGAGGCAGTTGTAGATATAGATAAATTTGTATTTATAGATATTATTTGTGTTATAGATTCTATTCCTTTAATTGTAGTTTAAATGGTAGATTTAACTTTGTTTGCATTTGAATATGTAGATTTAGTTTTCGTCTAAGTAGTAGCATTAGTTGATTGAAAGAATGGAGTCTATGTATATATACTTGTATCTATGTTTGTAGTTATCTCACCAAGTATGATGTTGTAGTTTTAGTTGCAATTGTAGATTCAGTTGCTGGTGTAGATGCATTTATAGATAGTAATAACGACGTAGATTGTGTTTCTTTAATTGTTGCTTCAGGGATAGGTGCAACTTTAGTTGTAGTTGCAACTGCCGATGTAGTAACCGTTAAAGAAGCAGTTTTTTGTCGGGTGAAAAATAGGTCGTATATGCATATGAAGACTACAGGGGAAAAACCACAGTTGTCCAATTTTACACATTTTCGCGTTTGCGTCCCTTTCATCGAGTACTGGTGCTTAACTATGACCTCTGAAAATATACAAGCGAAAACCCACCGTAGTCACCCGTTATTGAGGTATTTAAAAATAGGCTACAATGGAATAACAACCGATGTCCAATGTTTACAAAGGAAAAGTCACAGCTGTCCAAGTTATTTTGGTACAAACCAATGAGAATCTAGAGAAAAGTCACGTGACCGGCTAGCAACATTGCAAACAACAAACATGGCGGATGTTGTAGATAAACCGATCGTCACAGATAAGCCGAAGAAAAAACAAGTTACTGGACGAAAAAGAGAGTTTTCTCGAGATGAGAAGTTAAGAAATCATGTTACAGGGCCACCTTGTAACTGTAAGGTGCTAAAATGCTTCCAGATTACTACCGAAGATGACAGGTCAAAGATGATTTCCCATTTCAATTCGTTGAAAACAAAAGATGAGCAGGATGCATTCCTTGCCTCGCTCATTTCAGTTCATTCAGTTCAGCGTCGCCGTAGCAGAAAGGAAGAGCCAACAGAGGCAGAATTTCACAACCATTCTTATAAATACCATATGAATATTGTTAGAGATGGTAGATGCACTCGAATTGATGTGTGTGTCAAGGGATTTATATCTATATTTGATGTGACAGAAAACCGTGTCAGGAGAATCAGGGAAAGCCTAGCAGCCACAGGTGGGTTAACTGATTTTGTTTTAATTTAAACCAACCACTTTTTATTAATGGAAAGTATGTAAAGACTTTCTTTAATAAATGATAATCATTTTTGATATTACTGATATAGAACAAAAGAAGCCACTGCCACTATGTTAAAGTTAAGCCTTTAACTTAAAACTAAAACTTAGTAAAACTAAGTATTGTACTTGTACATGTTACATCTGGGCAAAAGACTCATAATCTTAACATTTTTTCCTCTGTTTTTTTAAATATATTTTAATCTAGAATACGAGAGAAAAGATGATAATAATAATAGAAATGTTTATAAATAAATAAATATATTAAACAATAGAAATATCATAACTTATTCTTTGTATTAAATTTTATTATTATTTTGTTTTTCCTAATTAGGTTTGCCATGCAAAGACATGCGAGGGCAACATAAAATCAGACCACATGCTTTTTCTGCTGTAGATGTTGATCTGATCATTCAGCATATTCAGTCATTTAGAGGACGTTCCTCACATTATGCAAGAAACAAGACCACCAGATTGTACCTTTCAGAGGACTTGAACATTTCTAAAATGTATACTATGTTCAAGGAGAAACACCCGAATCAAAAATGCTCATACGAAAGCTATCGTGGTATTTTTAACAGCAAATTTAACATTTCATTTGGGTATCCAAGGAAAGACACTTGTTCAGTATGTGACAAAATAAAGAAAAAAATGGAATGGGTAGACAGTCAAGTAGGCCTATCTGTCGAGTCTGATGGTGAAAACACATTATTAAGCCAGAAGAAGGAGCTAAATGTTTCGCTTGAGCTCCACCAGAGGAAAGCTGAAGTGTTCTACCAGAGGAAAAGAGCTGCTCGATTTGAAGCACAACGCTCAAATGACTTTGAGGCAATCTGCTTTGATTTCCAAAAAAATTTGCCATGCCCCAACATTTCAACGCAGGATGTATACTACTCCAGACAGCTGTCATTCTACTCCTTCAACATCCATGTCCTTTCATCCCAAAAAGTTTATTTCTATTGCTATGATGAGACTGTGGGCAAGAAAGGCTC
>CAXITT010000447.1:636230-670796 GCA_964033795.1 Lymnaea stagnalis | reverse complement strand
CAGACTCAAGCAGCCCATGTGGCTCAGTTATGTGATTATCCAAGGCAAGCCTACACAGCTCCTCTGCCCCTCTCCAGTGCAAAATTTAAAGACTTATCAAAGTTGAAAGATTTTGTGAGTGAGCGAAATAAACCGTTCTTCGAGCAACTGCCTCAAGATGACCTCAGCAGCCAGGAATCAGACCAAGAGGAAAGATCAGACTCTGACTCAGAATCATCAGAATCTTAACAGACTGACAGAAGTTCTGTGTTTGCTTGCATAAGAAAAAGTCTTAATAAATAGTGTGTGCTTTGAATGTCTTTACTATTTGAATTATTTAAGTGTGCAGGATTGCCAGGGAAAAACAACTGATGTCCAAAATGGATGTCTTGGTTATAAATGCATATTGTGAAGATGTATGTTGGCTCAGTAACTAAATCATTACATCTATATATCAGGGATTGAATCCATTTTCATTAAAAAATTCTTTCAAATAGAAATCTTTAAAATCAAATGCTCCTGAAGTCTTCAAACACAAAATTTCATTTATCTCAAAAATAGAAAAAGTGGACAACTGTGGGTTTTCCCCTGTAGTCTTCATATAGATTTAACTCTTTTCGTAGTAATCTCCTCCTATATGAAGTTGTAGATTTTGAGGCAGTTGTAGATATAGATGAAGTTGTATTTATAGATACTATTTGTGTTATAGATTCTATTCCTTTAATTGTAGCTCAAATGGTAGATTTAACTTTGTTTGCAGTTGAATATGTAGATTTAGTTGTCGTCTTAGTAGTAGCATTAGTTGATTGAAAGAATGGTGTCTATATATATATAATTGTATCTATGTTTGTAGTTATCTCCCCAAGTATGATGTTGTAGTTTTAGTTTCAATTGTAGATACAGTTGCTTGTGTAGATGCATTTATAGGTAGTAATAACGACGTAGATTGTGTTTCTTAAATTGTAGCTTCAGGGGTAGATTCAACTTTAGTTGTATTTGCAACTGCCGATGTAGTTGCCGTTAAAGAAGCAGTTTTTTATCGGGTATAAAATAGGTCGTATTAGCATATAGATTTACCTCTTTTTGTAGTAATCTCCTCCTATATGAAGTTGTAGTTTTTGAGGCAGTTGTAGATATAGATGAAGTTGTATTTATAGATATTATTTGTGTTATAGATTCTATTCCTTTAATTGTATCTTAAATGGTAGATTTAACTTTGTTTGCAGTTGAATATGTAGATTTAATTGTCGTCTTAGTAGTAGCTTTAGTTGATTGAAAGAATGGTGTCTATGTATATATAATTGTATCTATGTTTGTAGTTATCTCCCCAAGTATAATGTTGTAGTTTTAGTTGCACGTGTAGATACAGTTGCTGGTGTAGATGCATTTATAGATAGTAATAACGACGTAGATTTTGTTTCTTTAATTGTAGCTTCAGGGGTATGTGCAACTTTAAATGTAGTTTGAATTACAGATGTAGTTGAATTTAAAGTAGCAGTTTTTTATCGGGTGTAAAACAGTGCGTATAAACATATAGATTTACCTCTTTTCGTAGTAATCTCCTCCTATATGAAGTTGTTGTTTTGAGGCAGTTGTAGATATAGATGAATTTGTATTTATAGATATTATTCGTGTTATAGATTCTATTCCTTTAATTGTAGCTTAAATGGTAGATTTAACTTTGTTTGCATTTGAATATGTAGATTTAGTTGTCGTCTTAGTAGTAGCTTTAGTTGATTGAAAGAATGGTGTCTATGTATATATAATTGTATCTATGTTTGTAGTTATCTCCCCAAGTATAATGTTATAGTTTTAATTGCAAGTGTAGATACAGTTGCTGGTGTAGATGCATAATTTATAGATAGTAATAACGACGTAGATTGTGTTTCTTTAATTATAGCTTCAGGGGTAGGTGCAACTTTAGTTGTAGTTTGAATTACAGATGTAGTTGAATTTAAAGAAGCATTTTTTGTCGAGTTTAAAATAGGTCGTATAAGCATATAGATTTACCTCTTTTCGTAGTAATCTCCTCCTATATGAAGTTGTAGTTTATTGCAAATCCCATCTACATGCATAGGAGCCAAAATGATCAATAAATTGATCGTGGGCCCTTAAGATATAGAAGAAGAAGAAGTATAATGTTGTAGTTTTAGTTGCACGTGTAGATACAGTTGCTGGTGTAGATGCATTTATAGATAGTAATAACAACGTAGATTGTGTTTCTTTAATTGTAGCTTCAGGGGTAGGTGCAACTTTATTTGTAGTTTGAATTACAGATGTAGTTGAATTTAAAGAAGCATTTTTTGTCGAGTTTAAAATAGGTCGTATAAGCATATAGATTTACCTCTTTTCGTAGTAATCTCCTCCTATATGAAGTTGTAGTTTTTGAGGCAGTTGTAGATATAGATGAAGTTGTATTTATAGATATTATTTGTGTTATAGATTCTATTCCTTTAATTGTAGCTTAAATGGTAGATTTAACTTTGTTTGCAGTTGAATATGTAGATTTAGTTGTCGTCTTAGTAGTAGCTTTAGTTGATTGAAAGAATGGTGTCTATGTATATATAATTGTATCTATGTTTGTAGTTATCTCCCCAAGTATGATGTTGTAGTTTTAGTTGCAATTGTAGATACAGTTGCTGGTGTAGATGCATTTATAGATAGTAATAACGACGTAGATTGTGTTTCTTTAATTGTAGCTTCAGGGGTAGGTGCAACTTTAGTTGTAGTTGGAATTACAGATGTAGTTGCCGTTAAAGAAGCAGTTTTTTGTCGGGTGTAAAATAGGTCGTATATGCATATAGATTTACCTCTTTTCGTAGTAATCTCCTCCTATATGAAGTTGTAGTTTTTGAGGCAGTTGTAGATATAGATGAAGTTGTATTTATAGATATT
The DNA here is from genome assembly GCA_964033795.1 of Lymnaea stagnalis. NCBI lineage: Eukaryota > Metazoa > Mollusca > Gastropoda > Lymnaeidae > Lymnaea > Lymnaea stagnalis. The sequence continues at coordinate 667,922 of CAXITT010000447.1, read as the reverse complement.
ATTTGTGTTATAGATTCTATTCCTTTAATTGTAGCTTAAATGGTAGATTTAACTTTGTTTGCAGTTGAATATGTAGATTTAGTTGTCGTCTTAGTAGTAGCTTTAGTTGATTGAAAGAATGGTGTCTATGTATATATAATTGTATCTATGTTTGTAGTTATCTCCCCAAGTATGATGTTGTAGTTTTAGTTGCAATTGTAGATACAGTTGCTGGTGTAGATGCATTTATAGATAGTAATAACGACGTAGATTGTGTTTCTTTAATTGTAGCTTCAGGGGTAGGTGCAACTTTAGTTGTAGTTGGAATTACAGATGTAGTTGCCGTTAAAGAAGCAGTTTTTTGTCGGGTGTAAAATAGGTCGTATATGCATATAGATTTACCTCTTTTCGTAGTAATCTCCTCCTATATGAAGTTGTAGTTTTTGAGGCAGTTGTAGATATAGATGAAGTTGTATTTATAGATATTATTTGTGTTATAGATTCTATTCCTTTAATTGTAGCTTAAATGGTAGATTTAACTTTGTTTGCAGTTGAATATGTAGATTTAGTTGTCGTCTTAGTAGTAGCTTTAGTTGATTGAAAGAATGGTGTCTATGTATATATAATTGTATCTATGTTTGTAGTTATCTCCCCAAGTATGATGTTGTAGTTTTAGTTGCAATTGTAGATACAGTTGCTGGTGTAGATGCATTTATAGATAGTAATAACGACGTAGATTTTGTTTCTTTAATTGTAGCTTCAGGGGTAGGTGCAACTTTAGTTGTAGTTGTAATTACAGATGTACTTGCCGTTAAAGAAGCAGTTTTTTGTCGGGTATAAAATAGGTCGTATATGCATATAGATTTACCTCTTTTCGTAGTAATCTCTTCCTATATGAAGTTGTTGTTTTTGAGGCAGTTGTAGATATAGATGAAGTTGTAATTATATATATTATTTGTGCTATAGATTCTATTCCTTTAATTGTATCTTAAATGATAGATTTAACTTTGTTTGCAGTTGAATATGTAGATTTAATTGTCGTCTTAGTAGTAGCTTTAGTTGATTGAAAGAATGGTGTCTATGTATATATAATTGTATCTATGTTTGTAGTTATCTACCCAAGTATGATGTTGTAGTTTTAGTTGCACGTGTAGATATAGGTACTGGTGTAGATGTATTTATAGATAGTAATAACGACGTAGATTGTGTTTCTTTAATTGTAGCTTCAGGGGTAGGTGCAACTTCAGTTGTAGTTGGAATGACAGATGTACTTGCCGTTAAAGAAGCAGTTTTTTGTCGGGCATAAAATAGGTCGTATATGCATATAGATTTACCTTTTTTCGTAGTAATCTTCTCCTATATGAAGTTGTAGATTTTAAGGCAGTTGTAGATATAGATGAAGATGTATTTATAGATATTATTTGCGTTATAGATTATATTCCTTTAAATGTAGCTTAAATGGTAGATTTAACTTTGTTTTCAGTTGAATATGTAGATTTAGTTGTCGTCTTAGTAGTAGCTTTAGTTGATTGAAAGAATGGTGTCTATGTATATATAATTGTATCTATGTTTGTAGTTATCTCCCCAAGTATAATGTTGTAGTTTTAGTTGCACGTGTAGATACAGTTGCTGGTGTAGATGCATTTATAGATAGTAATAACGACGTAGATTGTGTTTCTTTAATTGTAGCTTCAGGGGTAGGTGCAACTTTAGTTGTAGTTTGAATTACAGATGTAGTTGAATTTAAAGAAGCATTTTTTGTCGAGTTTAAAATAGGTCGTATAAGCATATAGATTTACCTCTTTTCGTAGTAATCTCCTCCTATATGAAGTTGTAGTTTTTGAGGCAGTTGTAGATATAGATGAAGATGTATTTATAGATATTATTTGCGCTTTAGATTCTATTCCTTTAATTGTAGCTTAAATGGTAGATTTAACTTTGTTTGCAGTTGAATATATAAATTTAGTTGTCGTCTTAGTAGTAGCTTTAGTTGATTGAAAGAATAGTGTCTATGTATATATAATTGTATCTATGTTTGTAGTTATCTCCCCAAGTATAATAATGTAGTTTTAGTTGCAATTGTAGATACAATTGCGTGTGTAGATGCATTTATAGACAGTAATAACGACGTAGATTGTGTTTCTTTAATTGTAGCTTCAGGGGTAGGTGCAACTTTAGTTGTAGTTGGAATTACATATGTAGTTGAATTTAAAGAAGCAGTTTTTTGTCGGGTTTAAAATAGGTCGTATATGCATATAGATTTACCTCTTTTCGTAGTAATCTCCTCCTATATGAAGTTGTTGTTTTTGAGGCAGTATTATATATAGATGAAGTTGTATTTATAGATATTATTTGTGTTATAGATTCTATTCCATTAATTGTAGCTTAAATGGTAGATTTAACTTTGTTTGAAGTTGATTTAGTTGTCGTCTTAGTAGTAGCTTTAGTTGATTTAAAGAATGGTGTCTATGTATACATAATTGTATATATGTTTGTAGTTTATCTCCCCAAGTATAATGTTGTAGTTTTTGTTGCAATTTTAGATACAGTTGCTGGTGTAGATGCATTTATAGGTAGTAATAACGACGTAGATTGTGCTTCTTTAATTGTAGCTTCAGGGGTAGATGCAACTTAAGTTGTTGCAACTGCCGATGTAGTTGCCGTTAAAGAAGCAGTTTTTTTTCGGGTTTAAAATAGGTCGTATATGCATATAGATTTACCTCTTTTCGTAGTAATCTCCTCCTATATGAAGTTGTAGATTTTGAGGCAGTTGTAGATATAGATGAATTTGTATTTATAGATATTTTTTGTGTTATAGATTCTATTCCTTTAATTGTAGCTTAAATGGTAGATTTAACTTTGTTTGCAGTTGAATATGTAGATTTAATTGTCGTCTTAGTAGTAGCTTTAGTTGATTGAAAGAATGGTGTCTATGTATATATAATTGTATATATGTTTGTAGTTATCTCCCCAAGTATAATGTTATAGTTTTAGTTGCAAGTGTAGATACAGTTGCTGGTGTAGATGCATTTATAGATAGTAATAACGACGTAGATTGTGTTTCTTTAATTGTAGCTTCAGGGGTAGGTGCAACTTTAGTTGTAGTTGGAATTACAGATGTAGTTGCCGTTAAAGAAGCAGTTTTTTGTCGGGTGTAAAATAGGTCGTATATGCATATAGATTTACCTCTTTTCGTAGTAATCTCCTCCTATATGAAGTTGTAGATTTTGAGGCAGTTGTAGATATAGATGAAGTTGTATTTATAGATATTATTTGTGTTATAGATTCTATTCCTTTAATTGTAGCTTAAATGGTAGATTTAACTTTGTTTGCAGTTGAATATGTAGATTTAGTTGTCGTCTTAGTAGTAGCTTTAGTTGATTGAAAGAATGGTGTCTATGTATATATAATTGTATCTATGTTTGTAGTTATCTCCCCAAGTATGATGTTGTAGTTTTAGTTGCAATTGTAGATACAGTTGCTGGTGTAGATGCATTTATAGATAGTAATAACGACGTAGATTGTGTTTCTTTAATTGTAGCTTCAGGGGTAGGTGCAACTTTAGTTGTAGTTGGAATTACAGATGTAGTTGCCGTTAAAGAAGCAGTTTTTTGTCGGGTGTAAAATAGGTCGTATATGCATATAGATTTACCTCTTTTCGTAGTAATCTCCTCCTATATGAAGTTGTAGTTTTTGAGGCAGTTGTAGATATAGATGAAGTTGTATTTATAGATATTATTTGTGTTATAGATTCTATTCCTTTAATTGTAGCTTAAATGGTAGATTTAACTTTGTTTGCAGTTGAATATGTAGATTTAGTTGTCGTCTTAGTAGTAGCTTTAGTTGATTGAAAGAATGGTGTCTATGTATATATAATTGTATCTATGTTTGTAGTTATCTCCCCAAGTATGATGTTGTAGTTTTAGTTGCAATTGTAGATACAGTTGCTGGTGTAGATGCATTTATAGATAGTAATAACGACGTAGATTGTGTTTCTTTAATTGTAGCTTCAGGGGTAGGTGCAACTTTAGTTGTAGTTGGAATTACAGATGTAGTTGCCGTTAAAGAAGCAGTTTTTTGTCGGGTGTAAAATAGGTCGTATATGCATATAGATTTACCTCTTTTCGTAGTAATCTCCTCCTATATGAAGTTGTTGTTTTTGAGGCAGTTGTAGATATAGATGAAGTTGTATTTATAGATATTATTTGTGTTATAGATTCAATTCTTTTAATTGTAGCTTAAATGGTAGATTTAACTTTGTTTGCAGTTGAATATGTAAATTTAGTTGTCGTCTTAGTAGTAGCTTTAGTTGATTGAAAGAATGGTGTCTATGTATATATAATTGTATCTATGTTTGTAGTTATCTCCCCAAGTATGATGTTGTAGTTTTAGTTGCAATTGTAGATACAGTTACTTGTGTAGATGCATTTATAGATAGTAATAACGACGTAGATTGTGTTTCTTTAATTGTAGCTTCAGGGGTAGGTGCAACTTTAGTTGTAGTTGTAATTACAGATGTACTTGCCGTTAAAGAAGCAGTTTTTTGTCGAGTTTAAAATAGGTCGTATAAGCATATAGATTTACCTCTTTTCGTAGTAATCTCCTCCTATATGAAGTTGTAGTTTTTGAGGCAGTTGTAGATATAGATGAAGTTGTATTTATAGATATTATTTGTGTTATAGATTATACTCCTTTAATTGTAGCTTAAATGGTAGATTTAACTTTTTTTGCAGTTTAATATGTAGATTTAGTTGTCGTCTTAGTAGTAGCTTTAATTGATTGAAAGAATGGTGTCTATGTATATATAATTGTATCTATGTTTGTAGTTATCTCCCCAAGTATGATGTTGTAGTTTTAGTTGCAATTGTAGATACAATTGCTTGTGTAGATGCATTTATAGATAGTAATAACGACGTAGATTGTGTTTCTTTAATTGTAGCTTCAGGGGTAGGTGCAACTTTAGTTGTAGTTGTAATTACAGATGTACTTGCCGTTAAAGAAGCAGTTTTTTGTCGGGTATAAAATAGGTCGTATAAGCATATAGATTTATCTCTTTTCGTAGTAATCTCCTCCTATATGAAGTTGTTGTTTTTGAGGCAGTTGTAGATATAGATGAAGTTGTATTTATAGATATTATTTGTGTTATAGATTCTATTCCTTTAATTGTAGCTTAAATGGTAGATTTAACTTTGTTTGCAGTTGAATATGTAAATTTAGTTGTCGTCTTAGTAGTAGCTTTAGTTGATTGAAAGAATAGTGTCTATGTATATATAATTGTATCTATGGTTGTAGTTATCTCCCCAAGTATAATGTTGTAGTTTTAGTTGCACGTGTAGATATAGTTGCTGGTGTAGATGCATTTATAGATAGTAATAACGACGTAGATTGTGTTTCTTTAATTGTAGCTTCAGGGGTAGGTGCAACTGTAGTTGTAGTTGGAATTAAAGATGTAGTTCCCGTTAAAAAAGCATTTTTGTCGGGTGTAAAATAGGTCGTATAAACATATGGATTTACCTCTTTTCGTAGTAATCTCCTCCTATATAAAGTTGTTGTTTTTGAGGCAGTTGTAGATATAGATGAAGTTGTATTTATAGATATTATTTGTGTTATAGATTCAATTCTTTTAATTGTAGCTTAAATGGTAGATTTAACTTTGTTTGCAGTTGAATATGTAGATTTAGTTGTCGTCTTAGTAGTAGCTTTAGTTGATTGAAAGAATGGTGTCTATGTATATATAATTGTATCTATGTTTGTAGTTATCTCCCCAAGTATGATGTTGTAGTTTTAGTTGCAATTGTAGATACAGTTGCTGGTGTAGATGCATTTATAGATAGTAATAACGACGTAGATTGTGTTTCTTTAATTGTAGCTTCAGGGGTAGGTGCAACTTTAGTTGTAGTTGGAATTACAGATGTAGTTGCCGTTAAAGAAGCAGTTTTTTGTCGGGTGTAAAATAGGTCGTATATGCATATAGATTTACCTCTTTTCGTAGTAATCTCCTCCTATATGAAGTTGTAGATTTTGAGGCAGTTGTAGATATAGATGAAGTTGTATTTATAGATATTATTTGTGTTATAGATTCTATTCCTTTAATTGTAGCTTAAATGGTAGATTTAACTTTGTTTGCAGTTGAATATGTAGATTTAGTTGTCGTCTTAGTAGTAGCTTTAGTTGATTGAAAGAATGGTGTCTATGTATATATAATTGTATCTATGTTTGTAGTTATCTCCCCAAGTATGATGTTGTAGTTTTAGTTGCAATTGTAGATACAGTTGCTGGTGTAGATGCATTTATAGATAGTAATAACGACGTAGATTGTGTTTCTTTAATTGTAGCTTCAGGGGTAGGTGCAACTTTAGTTGTAGTTGGAATTACAGATGTAGTTGCCGTTAAAGAAGCAGTTTTTTGTCGGGTGTAAAATAGGTCGTATATGCATATAGATTTACCTCTTTTCGTAGTAATCTCCTCCTATATGAAGTTGTAGATTTTGAGGCAGTTGTAGATATAGATGAAGTTGTATTTATAGATATTATTTGTGTTATAGATTCTATTCCTTTAATTGTAGCTTAAATGGTAGATTTAACTTTGTTTGCAGTTGAATATGTAGATTTAGTTGCCGTCTTAGTAGTAGCTTTAGTTGATTGAAAGAATGGTGTCTATGTATATATAATTGTATCTATGTTTGTAGTTATCTCCCCAAGTATAATGTTGTAGTTTTAGTTGCACGTGTAGATACAGTTGCTGGTGTAGATGCATTTATAGATAGTAATAACGACGTAGATTTTGTTTCTTTAATTGTAGCTTCAGGGGTAGGTGCAACTTTAGTTGTAGTTGTAATTACAGATGTACTTGCCGTTAAAGAAGCAGTTTTTTGTCGGGTATAAAATAGGTCGTATATGCATATAGATTTACCTCTTTTCGTAGTAATCTCCTCCTATATGAAGTTGTAGATTTTGAGGCAGTTGTAGATATAGATGAATTTGTATTTATAGATATTTTTTGTGTTATAGATTCTATTCCTTTAATTGTAGCTTAAATGGTAGATTTAACTTTGTTTGCAGTTGAATATGTAGATTTAGTTGCCGTCTTAGTAGTAGCTTTAGTTGATTGAAAGAATGGTGTCTATGTATATATAATTGTATCTATGTTTGTAGTTATCTCCCCAAGTATGATGTTGTAGTTTTAGTTGCAATTGAGATATAGTTGCTGGTGTAGATGCATTTATAAATAGTAATTACGACGTAGATTGTGTTCCTTTAATTGTAGCTTCAGGGGTAGTTGCAACTTTAGTTGTAGTTGCAACTGCAGATTTAGTCCCCGTTAAGGAAGCAGTTTTTTGTCGGCTGTAAAATAGGTCGTATATGCATATAGATTTACCTCTTTTCGTAGTAATCTCCTCCTATATGAAGTTGTAGATTTTGAGGCAGTTGTAGATATAGATGAAGTTGTATTTATAGATATTATTTGTGTTATAGATTATACTCCTGTAATTGTAGCTTAAATGGTAGATTTAACTTTGTTTGCAGTTGAATATGTAGATTTAGTTGTCGTGTTAGTAGTAGCTTAAGTTGATTGAAAGAATAGTGTCTATGTATATATAATTGTATATATATGTGTAGTTATCTCTCCAAGTATGATGTTGTAGTTTTAGTTGCAATTATAGATACATTTGCTGGTGTAGATGCATTTATAAATAGTAATAATAACGTAGATTGTGTTTCTTTAATTGTAGCTTCAGGGGTAGGTGCAACTATAGTTGTAGTTGCAATTACAGATGTAGTTGCCGTTAAAAAAGCAGTTTTTTTGTCGGGTATAAAATAGGTCGTATTTGCATATAAATTTATCTCTTTTCCTAATAATCTCCTCCTATATGAAGTAGTTGTTTTTGAGGCAGTTGTAGATATAAAGGAAGTTGTATTTATATATATTATTTGTGTTATAGATTCTATTCCTTTAATTGTAGCTTAAATGGTAGATTTAACATTTTTGCAGTTGAATATGTAGATTTAGTTGTCGTCTTAGTAGAAGCTTTAGTTGATTGAAAGAATGGTAACTCTGTATAAATAATTGTATCTATGTTTGTAGTTATCTCCCAAAGTATGATGTTGTAGTTTTAGTTGCAATTGTAGATACAGTTGCTGGTGCAGATGCATTTATAGATAGTAATAACAACGTAGATTGTTTTTCTTTAATTGTAGCTTATGGGGTAGTTGCTACTTTAGTTGTAGTTGCAATTACAGATGTAGTTGCCATTAAAGAAGCAGTTTTTGTCGGGTGTAAAATAGGTCGTATATGCATATAGATTTACCTTTTTTCGTAGTAATCTCCTCCTAAATGAAGTTATAGATTTTGAGGCAGTTGTAGATATAGATGAAGTTGTATTTATAGATATTATTTGTGTTATAGATTCTATTCCTTTAATTGTAGCTTAAATGGTAGATTTAACATTTTTTGGAGTTGAATATGTAGATTTAGTTGTCGTCTTAGTAGTAGCTTTAGTTGATTGAAAGAATGGTGTCTATGTATATATAATTGTATCTATGTTTGTAGTTATCTACCCAAGTATGATGTTGTAGTTTTAGTTGCAATTGTAGATACAGTTGCTGATGTAGATGCATTTATAGATAGTAATAACGACGTAGATTGTGTTTCTTTAATTGTAGCTTCAGGGGTAGGTGCAACTTTAGTTGTAGTTGGAATTACAGATGTAGTTGCCGTTAAAGAAGCAGTTTTTTGTCGGGTGTAAAATAGGTCGTATATGCATATAGATTTACCTCTTTTCGTAGTAATCTCCTCCTATATGAAGTTGTAGATTTTGAGGCAGTTGTAGATATAGATGAAGTTGTATTTATAGATATTATTTGTGTTATAGATTCTATTCCTTTAATTGTAGCTTAAATGGTAGATTTAACTTTGTTTTGAGTTGAATATGTAGATTTAGTTGTCGTCTTAGTAGTAGCTTTAGTTGATTGAAAGAATGATGTCTATGTATATATAATTGTATCTATGTTTTTAGTTATCTCCCCATGTATGATGTTGTAGTTTTAGTTGAAATTGTAGATACATTTGCTGGTGTAGATGCATTTATAAATAGTAATAACGACATAGATTGTTTTTCTTTAATTGTAGCTTCAGGGGTAGGTGACACTTTAGTTGTAGTTGGAATTACAGATGTAGTTGCCGTTAAAGAAGCATTTTTTTGTCGGGTGTAAAATAGGTCGTATAAGCATAAAAATTTACCTCTTTTCGTAGTAATCTCCTCCTATATGAAGTTGTTGTTTTTGAGGCAGTTGTAGATATAGATGAATTTGTATTTATAGATATTATTTGTGTTATAGATTTTAATCCTTTTATTGTAGCTTAAATGGTAGATTTAACTTTGTTTGCAGTTGAATATGTAGATTTAGTTGTCGTCTTAGTAGTAGCTTTAGTTGATTGAAAGAATGGTGTCTATGTATATATAATTGTATCTATGTTTGTAGTTATCTCCCGAAGTATGATGTTGTAGTTTTAGTTGCAATTGTAGATACAGTTGCTTGTGTAGATGCATTTATAGATAGTAATAACGACGTAGATTGTGTTTCTTTAATTGTAGCTTCAGGGGTAGGTGCAACTTTAGTTGTAGTTGGAATTACAGATGTACTTGCCGTTAAAGAAGCAGTTTTTTGTAGGGTATAAAATAGGTCGTATATGCATATAGATTTACCTCTTTTCGTAGTAATCTCTTTCTATATGAAGTGGTAGATTTTGAGGCAGTTGTAGATATAGATGAATTTGTATTTATAGATATTTTTTGTGTTATAGATTCTATTCCTTTAATTGTAGCTTAAATGGTAGATTTAACTTTGTTTGCAGTTGAATATGTAGATTTAGTTGCCGTCTTAGTAGTAGCTTTAGTTGATTGAAAGAATGGTGTCTATGTATATATAATTGTATCTATGTTTGTAGTTATCTCCCCAAGTATGATGTTGTAGTTTTAGTTGCAATTGTAGATACAGTTGCTGGTGTAGATGCATTTATAGATAGTAATAACGACGTAGATTGTGTTTCTTTAATTGTAGCTTCAGGGGTAGGTGCAACTTTAGTTGTAGTTGGAATTACAGATGTAGTTGCCGTTAAAGAAGCAGTTTTTTGTCGGGTATAAAATAGGTCGTATATGCATATAGATTTACCTCTTTTCGTAGTAATCTCCTCCAATATGAAGTTGTAGATTTTGAGGCAGTTGTAGATATAGATGAAGTTGTATTTATAGATATTATTTGTGTTATAGATTCTATTCCTTTAATTGTAGCTTAAATGGTAGATTTAACTTTGTTTGCAGTTGAATATGTAGATTTAGTTGTCGTCTTAGTAGTAGCTTTAGTTGATTGAAAGAATGGTGTCTATGTATATATAATTGTATCTATGTTTGTAGTTATCTCCCCAAGTATGATGTTGTAGTTTTAGTTGCAATTGTAGATACAGTTGCTGGTGTAGATGCATTTATAGATAGTAATAACGACGTAGATTGTGTTTCTTTAATTGTAGCTTCAGGGGTAGGTGCAACTTTAGTTGTAGTTGGAATTACAGATGTAGTTGCCGTTAAAGAAGCAGTTTTTTGTCGGGTGTAAAATAGGTCGTATATGCATATAGATTTACCTCTTTTCGTAGTAATCTCCTCCAATATGAAGTTGTAGATTTTGAGGCAGTTGTAGATATAGATGAAGTTGTATTTATAGATATTATTTGTGTTATAGATTCTATTCCTTTAATTGTAGCTTAAATGGTAGATTTAACTTTGTTTGCAGTTGAATATGTAGATTTAGTTGTCGTCTTAGTAGTAGCTTTAGTTGATTGAAAGAATGGTGTCTATGTATATATAATTGTATCTATGTTTGTAGTTATCTCCCCAAGTATGATGTTGTAGTTTTAGTTGCAATTGTAGATACAGTTGCTGGTGTAGATGCATTTATAGATAGTAATAACGACGTAGATTGTGTTTCTTTAATTGTAGCTTCAGGGGTAGGTGCAACTTTAGTTGTAGTTGGAATTACAGATGTAGTTGCCGTTAAAGAAGCAGTTTTTTGTCGGGTGTAAAATAGGTCGTATATGCATATAGATTTACCTCTTTTCGTAGTAATCTCCTCCTATATGAAGTTGTAGTTTTTGAGGCAGTTGTAGATATAGATGAAGTTGTATTTATAGATATTATTTGTGTTATAGATTCTATTCCTTTAATTGTAGCTTAAATGGTAGATTTAACTTTGTTTGCAGTTGAATATGTAGATTTAGTTGTCGTCTTAGTAGTAGCTTTAGTTGATTGAAAGAATGGTGTCTATGTATATATAATTGTATCTATGTTTGTAGTTATCTCCCCAAGTATGATGTTGTAGTTTTAGTTGCAATTGTAGATACAGTTGCTGGTGTAGATGCATTTATAGATAGTAATAACGACGTAGATTGTGTTTCTTTAATTGTAGCTTCAGGGGTAGGTGCAACTTTAGTTGTAGTTGGAATTACAGATGTAGTTGCCGTTAAAGAAGCAGTTTTTTGTCGGGTGTAAAATAGGTCGTATATGCATATAGATTTACCTCTTTTCGTAGTAATCTCCTCCTATATGAAGTTGTAGTTTTTGAGGCAGTTGTAGATATAGATGAAGTTGTATTTATAGATATTATTTGTGTTATAGATTCTATTCCTTTAATTGTAGCTTAAATGGTAGATTTAACTTTGTTTGCAGTTGAATATGTAGATTTAGTTGTCGTCTTAGTAGTAGCTTTAGTTGATTGAAAGAATGGTGTCTATGTATATATAATTGTATCTATGTTTGTAGTTATCTCCCCAAGTATGATGTTGTAGTTTTAGTTGCAATTGTAGATACAGTTGCTGGTGTAGATGCATTTATAGATAGTAATAACGACGTAGATTGTGTTTCTTTAATTGTAGCTTCAGGGGTAGGTGCAACTTTAGTTGTAGTTGGAATTACAGATGTACTTGCCGTTAAAGAAGCAGTTTTTTGTAGGGTATAAAATAGGTCGTATATGCATATAGATTTACCTCTTTTCGTAGTAATCTCTTTCTATATGAAGTGGTAGATTTTGAGGCAGTTGTAGATATAGATGAATTTGTATTTATAGATATTTTTTGTGTTATAGATTCTATTCCTTTAATTGTAGCTTAAATGGTAGATTTAACTTTGTTTGCAGTTGAATATGTAGATTTAGTTGCCGTCTTAGTAGTAGCTTTAGTTGATTGAAAGAATGGTGTCTATGTATATATAATTGTATCTATGTTTGTAGTTATCTCCCCAAGTATAATGTTGTAGTTTTAGTTGCACGTGTAGATACATTTGCTGGTGTAGATGCATTTATAGATAGTAATAACGACGTAGATTGTGTTTCTTTAATTGTAGCTTCAGGGGTAGGTGCAACTTTAGTTGTAGTTGTAATTACAGATGTACTTGCCGTTAAAGAAGCAGTTTTTTGTCGGGTATAAAATAGGTCGTATATGCATATAGATTTACCTCTTTTCGTAGTAATCTCTTCCTATATGAAGTGGTAGATTTTGAGGCAGTTGTAGATATAGATGAATTTGTATTTATAGATATTTTTTGTGTTATAGATTCTATTCCTTTAATTGTAGCTTAAATAGTAGATTTAACTTTGTTTGCAGTTGAATATGTAGATTTAGTTGCCGTCTTAGTAGTAGCTTTAGTTGATTGAAAGAATGGTGTCTATGTATATATAATTGTATCTATGTTTGTAGTTATCTCCCCAGTATAATGTTGTAGTTTTAGTTGCACGTGTAGATACAGTTGCTGGTGTAGATGCATTTATAGATAGTAATAACGACGTAGATTGTGTTTCTTTAATTGTAGCTTCAGGGGTAGGTGCAACTTTAGTTGTAGTTTGAATTACAGATGTAGTTGAATTTAAAGAAGCATTTTTGTCGAGTTTAAAATAGGTCGTATAAGCATATAGATTTACCTCTTTTCGTAGTAATCTCCTCCTATATGAAGTTGTAGTTTTTGAGGAAGTTGTAGATATAGATGAAGTTGTATTTATAGATATTATTTGTGTTACAGATTCTATTCCTTTAATTGTAGCTTAAATGGTAGATTTAACTTTGTTTGCAGTTGAATATGTAGATTTAATTGTCATCTTAGTAGTAGCTTTAGTTAATTGAAAGAATGGTGTCTATGTATATATAATTGTATCTATGTTTGTTATTATCTCCCGAAGTATGATGTTGTAGTTTTAGTTGCAATTGTAGATACAGTTGCTTGTGTAGATGCATTTACAGATAGTAATAACGACGTAAATTGTGTTTATTTAATTGTAGCTTCAGGGGTAGGTGCAACTTTAGTTGTAGTTGGAATTACAGATGTACTTGCCGTTAAAGAAGCAGTTTTTTGTAGGGTATAAAATAGGTCGTATATGCATATAGATTTACCTCTTTTCGTAGTAATCTCTTTCTATATGAAGTGGTAGATTTTGAGGCAGTTGTAGATATAGATGAATTTGTATTTATAGATATTTTTTGTGTTATAGATTCTATTCCTTTAATTGTAGCTTAAATGGTAGATTTAACTTTGTTTGCAGTTGAATATGTAGATTTAGTTGCCGTCTTAGTAGTAGCTTTAGTTGATTGAAAGAATGGTGTCTATGTATATATAATTGTATCTATGTTTGTAGTTATCTCCCCAAGTATGATGTTGTAGTTTTAGTTGCAATTGTAGATACAGTTGCTGGTGTAGATGCATTTATAGATAGTAATAACGACGTAGATTGTGTTTCTTTAATTGTAGCTTCAGGGGTAGGTGCAACTTTAGTTGTAGTTGGAATTACAGATGTAGTTGCCGTTAAAGAAGCAGTTTTTTGTCGGGTGTAAAATAGGTCGTATATGCATATAGATTTACCTCTTTTCGTAGTAATCTCCTCCTATATGAAGTTGTAGATTTTGAGGCAGTTGTAGATATAGATGAAGTTGTATTTATAGATATTATTTGTGTTATAGATTCTATTCCTTTAATTGTAGCTTAAATGGTAGATTTAACTTTGTTTGCAGTTGAATATGTAGATTTAGTTGTCGTCTTAGTAGTAGCTTTAGTTGATTGAAAGAATGGTGTCTATGTATATATAATTGTATCTATGTTTGTAGTTATCTCCCCAAGTATGATGTTGTAGTTTTAGTTGCAATTGTAGATACAGTTGCTGGTGTAGATGCATTTATAGATAGTAATAACGACGTAGATTGTGTTTCTTTAATTGTAGCTTCAGGGGTAGGTGCAACTTTAGTTGTAGTTGGAATTACAGATGTAGTTGCCGTTAAAGAAGCAGTTTTTTGTCGGGTGTAAAATAGGTCGTATATGCATATAGATTTACCTCTTTTCGTAGTAATCTCCTCCTATATGAAGTTGTAGATTTTGAGGCAGTTGTAGATATAGATGAAGTTGTATTTATAGATATTATTTGTGTTATAGATTCTATTCCTTTAATTGTAGCTTAAATGGTAGATTTAACTTTGTTTGCAGTTGAATATGTAGATTTAGTTGTCGTCTTAGTAGTAGCTTTAGTTGATTGAAAGAATGGTGTCTATGTATATATAATTGTATCTATGTTTGTAGTTATCTCCCCAAGTATGATGTTGTAGTTTTAGTTGCAATTGTAGATACAGTTGCTGGTGTAGATGCATTTATAGATAGTAATAACGACGTAGATTGTGTTTCTTTAATTGTAGCTTCAGGGGTAGGTGCAACTTTAGTTGTAGTTGGAATTACAGATGTAGTTGCCGTTAAAGAAGCAGTTTTTTGTCGGGTGTAAAATAGGTCGTATATGCATATAGATTTACCTCTTTTCGTAGTAATCTCCTCCTATATGAAGTTGTAGATTTTGAGGCAGTTGTAGATATAGATGAAGTTGTATTTATAGATATTATTTGTGTTATAGATTCTATTCCTTTAATTGTAGCTTAAATGGTAGATTTAACTTTGTTTGCAGTTGAATATGTAGATTTAGTTGTCGTCTTAGTAGTAGCTTTAGTTGATTGAAAGAATGGTGTCTATGTATATATAATTGTATCTATGTTTGTAGTTATCTCCCCAAGTATGATGTTGTAGTTTTAGTTGCCATTGTAGATACAGTTGCTGGTGCAGATGCATTTATAGATAGTAATAACGTCGCAGATTGTGTTTCTTTAATTGTAGCTTCATAGGTAGGTGCAATTTTAGTTGTAGTTGCATTTGCAGATGTAGTTGCCATTTAAGAAAGAGTTTTTTGTCGGGTTTAAAATAGGTCGTATATGCATATAGAATTACCTCTTTTCGTAGTAAAGTTCTCCTATATGAAGTTGTAGTTTTTGAGGCAGTTGCAGATATAGATGAAGTTGTATTTATAGATATTATTTGTGTTATAGATTCTATTCCTTTAATTGTAGCTTAAATGGTAAATTTAACTTTGTTTGCAGTTGAATATGTAGATTTAGGTATAGTCTTAGTAGTAGCTTTAGTTGATTGAAAGAATGGTAACTCTATATATATATATAATTGTATCTATGTTTGTAGTTATCTCCCCAAGTATGATGTTGTAGTTTTAGTTGCAATTGTAGATACAGTTGCTGGTGTAGATGCATTTATAGATAGTAATAACGACGTAGATTGTGTTTCTTTAATTGTAGCTTCAGGGGTAGGTGCAACTTTAGTTGTAGTTGGAATTACAGATGTAGTTGCCGTTAAAGAAGCAGTTTTTTGTCGGGTGTAAAATAGGTCGTATATGCATATAGATTTACCTCTTTTCGTAGTAATCTCCTCCTATATGAAGTTGTAGATTTTGAGGCAGTTGTAGATATAGATGAAGTTGTATTTATAGATATTATTTGTGTTATAGATTCTATTCCTTTAATTGTAGCTTAAATGGTAGATTTAACTTTGTTTGCAGTTGAATATGTAGATTTAGTTGTCGTCTTAGTAGTAGCTTTAGTTGATTGAAAGAATGGTGTCTATGTATATATAATTGTATCTATGTTTGTAGTTATCTCCCCAAGTATGATGTTGTAGTTTTAGTTGCAATTGTAGATACAGTTGCTGGTGTAGATGCATTTATAGATAGTAATAACGACGTAGATTGTGTTTCTTTAATTGTAGCTTCAGGGGTAGGTGCAACTTTAGTTGTAGTTGGAATTACAGATGTAGTTGCCGTTAAAGAAGCAGTTTTTTGTCGGGTGTAAAATAGGTCGTATATGCATATAGATTTACCTCTTTTCGTAGTAATCTCCTCCTATATGAAGTTGTAGATTTTGAGGCAGTTGTAGATATAGATGAAGTTGTATTTATAGATATTATTTGTGTTATAGATTCTATTCCTTTAATTGTAGCTTAAATGGTAGATTTAACTTTGTTTGCAGTTGAATATGTAGATTTAGTTGTCGTCTTAGTAGTAGCTTTAGTTGATTGAAAGAATGGTGTCTATGTATATATAATTGTATCTATGTTTGTAGTTATCTCCCCAAGTATGATGTTGTAGTTTTAGTTGCAATTGTAGATACAGTTGCTGGTGTAGATGCATTTATAGATAGTAATAACGACGTAGATTGTGTTTCTTTAATTGTAGCTTCAGGGGTAGGTGCAACTTTAGTTGTAGTTGGAATTACAGATGTAGTTGCCGTTAAAGAAGCAGTTTTTTGTCGGGTGTAAAATAGGTCGTATATGCATATAGATTTACCTCTTTTCGTAGTAATCTCCTCCTATATGAAGTTGTAGATTTTGAGGCAGTTGTAGATATAGATGAAGTTGTATTTATAGATATTATTTGTGTTATAGATTCTATTCCTTTAATTGTAGCTTAAATGGTAGATTTAACTTTGTTTGCAGTTGAATATGTAGATTTAGTTGTCGTCTTAGTAGTAGCTTTAGTTGATTGAAAGAATGGTGTCTATGTATATATAATTGTATCTATGTTTGTAGTTATCTCCCCAAGTATGATGTTGTAGTTTTAGTTGCAATTGTAGATACAGTTGCTGGTGTAGATGCATTTATAGATAGTAATAACGACGTAGATTGTGTTTCTTTAATTGTAGCTTCAGGGGTAGGTGCAACTTTAGTTGTAGTTGGAATTACAGATGTAGTTGCCGTTAAAGAAGCAGTTTTTTGTCGGGTGTAAAATAGGTCGTATATGCATATAGATTTACCTCTTTTCGTAGTAATCTCCTCCTATATGAAGTTGTAGATTTTGAGGCAGTTGTAGATATAGATGAAGTTGTATTTATAGATATTATTTGTGTTATAGATTCTATTCCTTTAATTGTAGCTTAAATGGTAGATTTAACTTTGTTTGCAGTTGAATATGTAGATTTAGGTATAGTCTTAGTAGTAGCTTTAGTTGATTGAAAGAATGGTAACTCTATATATATATATAATTGTATCTATGTTTGTAGTTATCTCCCCAAGTATGATGTTGTAGTTTTAGTTGCAATTGTAGATACAGTTGCTGGTGTAGATGCATTTATAGATAGTAATAACGACGTAGATTGTGTTTCTTTAATTGTAGCTTCAGGGGTAGGTGCAACTATAGTTGTAGTTGGAATTACAGATATAGTTGACGTTTAAGAAGCAGTTTTTGTCGGGTATAAAATAAGTGGTATATGCATATAGATTTACCTCTTTTTGTAGTAATCTCCTCCTATATGAAGTTTTTGTTTTTTAGGCAGTTGTAGATATAGATGAAGTTGTTTTTATAGATATTTTTATGTTATAGATTCTATTCCTTTAATTGTAGCTTAAATGGTAGATTTAACTTTGTTTGCAGTTGAATATGTAGATTTAGTTGTCGTCTTAGTAGTAGCTTTAGTTGATTGAAAGAATGGTGTCTATGTATATATAATTGTATCTATGTTTGTAGTTATCTCCGCAAGTATAATGTTGTAGTTTTAGTTGCACGTGTAGATACATTTGCTTGTGTAGATGCATTTATAGATAGTAATAACGACGTAGATTTTGTTTCTTTATTTGTAGCTTCAGGGGTAGGTGCAACTTTAAATGTAGTTTGAATTACAGATGTAGTTGAATTTAAAGAAGCAGTTTTTTGTCGGGTCTAAAATAGGTCGTATAAGCATATAGATTTACCTCTTTTCGTAGTAATCTCCTCCTATATGAAGTTGTAGTTTTTGAGGCAGTTGTAGATATAGATGAAGTTGTATTTATAGATATTTTTTGTGTTATAGATTCTATTCCTTTAATTGTAGCTTAAATGGTAGATTTAACTTTGTTTGCAGTTGAATATGTAGATTTAATTGTCGTCTTAGTAGTAGCTATAGTTAATTGAAAGAATGGTGTCTATGTATATATAATTGTATCTATGTTTGTAATTATCTCCCGAAGTATGATGTTGTAGTTTTAGTTGCACGTGTAGATACAATTGCTGGTGTAGATGCATTTATAGATAGTAATAACGACGTAGATTGTGTTTCTTTAATTGTAGCTTCAGGGGTAGGTGCAACTTCAGTTGTAGTTGGAATTACAGATGTAGTTGCCGTTAAAGAAGCAGTTTTTTGTCGGGTATAAAATAGGTCGTATATGCATATAGATTTACCTCTTTTCGTAGTAATCTCTTTCTATATGAAGTGGTAGATTTTGAGGCAGTTGTAGATATAGATGAATTTGTATTTATAGATATTTTTTGTGTTATAGATTCTATTCCTTTAATTGTAGCTTAAATAGTAGATTTAACTTTGTTTGCAGTTGAATATGTAGATTTAGTTGCCGTCTTAGTAGTAGCTTTAGTTGATTGAAAGAATGGTGTCTATGTATATATAATTGTATCTATGTTTGTAGTTATCTCCCCAAGTATGATGTTGTAGTTTTAGTTGCAATTGTAGATACAGTTGCTGGTGTAGATGCATTTATAGATAGTAATAACGACGTAGATTGTGTTTCTTTAATTGTAGCTTCAGGGGTAGGTGCAACTTTAGTTGTAGTTGGAATTACAGATGTAGTTGCCGTTAAAGAAGCAGTTTTTTGTCGGGTGTAAAATAGGTCGTATATGCATATAGATTTACCTCTTTTCGTAGTAATCTCCTCCTATATGAAGTTGTAGTTTTTGAGGCAGTTGTAGATATAGATGAAGTTGTATTTATAGATATTATTTGTGTTATAGATTCTATTCCTTTAATTGTAGCTTAAATGGTAGATTTAACTTTGTTTGCAGTTGAATATGTAGATTTAGTTGCCGTCTTAGTAGTAGCTTTAGTTGATTGAAAAAATGGTGTCTATGTATATATAATTGTATCTATGTTTGTAGTTATCTCCCCAGTATAATGTTGTAGTTTTAGTTGCACGTGTAGATACAGTTGCTGGTGTAGATGCATTTATAGATAGTAATAACGACGTAGATTTTGTTTCTTTAATTGTAGCTTCAGGGGTAGGTGCAACTTTAAATGTAGTTTGAATTACAGATGTAGTTGAATTTAAAGAAGCAGTTTTTTGTCGGGTGTAAAATAGGTCGTATAAGCATATAGATTTACCTCTTTTCGTAGTAATCTCCTCCTATATGAAGTTGTAGTTTTTGAGGCAGTTGTAGATATAGATGAAGTTGTATTTATAGATATTATTTGTGTTATAGATTCTATTCCTTTTAATTGTAGCTTAAATGGTAGATTTAACTTTGTTTGCAGTTGAATATGTAGATTTAGTTGTCATCTTAGTAGTGGCTTTAGTTGATTGAAAGAATGGAGTCTATGTATATATAATTGTATCTATGTTTGTAGTTATCTACCCAAGTATGATGTTGTAGTTTTAGATGCAATTGTAGATACAGTTGCTGGTGTAGATGCATTTATAGATAGTAATAACGACGTAGATTTTGTTTCTTTAATTGTAGCTTCAGGGGTAGATGCAACTTCAGTTGTAGTTGTAATTACAGATGTAGTTCCCGTTAAAGAAGCAGTTTTTTGTCGGGTATAAAATAGGTCGTATATGCATATAGATTTACTTCTTTTCGTAGTAATCTCCTCCTATATGAAGTTGTAGATTTTGAGGCAGTTGTAGATATAGATGAAGTTGTATTTATAGATATTATTTGTGTTACAGATTCTATTCCTTTAATTGTAGCTTAAATGGTAGATTTAACTTTGTTTGCAGTTGAATATGTAGATT
This sequence comes from Lymnaea stagnalis, assembly GCA_964033795.1. Classification (NCBI taxonomy): domain Eukaryota; kingdom Metazoa; phylum Mollusca; class Gastropoda; family Lymnaeidae; genus Lymnaea; species Lymnaea stagnalis. The sequence goes on along the minus strand of CAXITT010000447.1, from coordinate 647,818 downwards.
TAGTTGCCGTCTTAGTAGTAGCTTTAGTTGATTGAAAGAATGGTGTCTATGTATATATAATTGTATCTATGTTTGTAGTTATCTCCCAAGTATGATGTTGTAGTTTTAGTTGCAAGTGTAGATACAGTTGCTGGTGTAGATGAATTGATAGATAGTAATAACGACGTAGATTGTGTTTCTTTAATTGTAGCTTCAGGCGTAGGTGCAACTTTAGTTGTAGTTTTAATTACAGATGTAGTTGAATTTAAAGAAGCAGTTTTTTGTCGGGTGTAAAATAGGTCAAATAAGCATATAGATTTACCTTTTTTCGTAGTAATCTCCTCCTATATGAAGTTGTAGATTTTGAGGCAGTTGTAGATATATATAAAGATGTATTTATAGATATTGTTTGCGTTATAGATTCTATTCCTTTAATTGTAGCTTAAATGGTAGATTTAACTTTGTTTGCAGTTGAATATGTAAATTTAGTTGTCGTCTTAGTAGTAGCTTTAGTTGATTGAAAGAATAGTGTCTATGTATATATAATTGTATCTATGTTTGTAGTTATCTCCCCAAGTATAATGTTGTAGTTTTAGTTGCAATTGTAGATACAGTTGCTGGTGTAGATGCATTTATAGATAGTAATAACGACGTAGATTGTGTTTCTGTAATTGTAGCTTCAGAGGTAGGTGCAACTTTAGTTGTAGTTGGAATTACAGATGTAGTTCCCGTTAAAGAAGCAGTTTTTGTCGGGTGTAAAATAGGTCGTATAAGCATATAGATTTACCTCTTTTCGTAGTAATCTCCTCCTATATGAAGTTGTTGTTTTTGAGGCAGTTGTAGATATAGATGAAGTTGTATTTATAGATAGTATTTGTGTTATAGATTCTATTCCTTTAATTGTAGCTTAAATGGTAGATTTAACTTTTTTTGGAGTTGAATATGTAGATTTAGTTGTCGTCTTAGTAGTAGCTTTAGTTGATTGAAAGAATGGTGTCTATATATATATAATTGTATTTATGTTTATAGTTATCTCCCCAAGTATGATGTTGTAGTTTTAGTTGCCATTGTAGATACAGTTGCTGGTGCAGATGCATTTATAGATAGTAATAACGTCGCAGATTGTGTTTCTTTAATTGTAGCTTCATAGGTAGGTGCAATTTTAGTTGTAGTTGCATTTGCAGATGTAGTTGCCATTTAAGAAAGAGTTTTTTGTCGGGTTTAAAATAGGTCGTATATGCATATAGAATTACCTCTTTTCGTAGTAAAGTTCTCCTATATGAAGTTGTAGTTTTTGAGGCAGTTGCAGATATAGATGAAGTTGTATTTATAGATATTATTTGTGTTATAGATTCTATTCCTTTAATTGTAGCTTAAATGGTAGATTTAACTTTGTTTGCAGTTGAATATGTAGATTTAGGTATAGTCTTAGTAGTAGCTTTAGTTGATTGAAAGAATGGTAACTCTATATATATATATAATTGTATCTATGTTTGTAGTTATCTCCCCAAGTATGATGTTGTAGTTTTAGTTGCCATTGTAGATACAGTTGCTGGTGCAGATGCATTTATAAATAGTAATAACGATGTAGATTGTGTTTCTTTAATTGTAGCTTCAGGGGTAGGTGCAACTTTAGTTGTAGTTGCAATTAAAGATGTAGTTGCCGTTAAAGAAGCAGTTTTTTGTCAGCTATAAAATAGGTCGTGTATGCAAATAGATTTACCTCTTTTCGTAGTAATCTCCTCCTACATGAAGTTGCAGTTTTTGAGGAAGTTGTAGATATAGATGAAGGTGTATTTATAGATATAAAGATGTGTTATAGATTATATTCCTTTAATTGTAGCTTAAATGGTAGATTTCACTTTGTTTGCAAATGAATATGTAGATTTAGTTATCGTCTTAGTAGTAGCTTTAGTTGATTGAAAGAATGGTGTCTATATATATATAATTGTATTTATGTTTGTAGTTATCTCCCCAAGTATGATGTTGTAGTTTTAGTTGCCATTGTAGATACAGTTGATGGTGCAGATGCATTTATAGATAGTAATAACGTCGCAGATTGTGTTTCTTTAATTGTAGCTTCATAGGTAGGTGCAACTTTAGTTGTAGTTGCATTTGCAGATGTAGTTGCCATTTAAGAAAGAGTTTTTTGTCGGGTTTAAAATAGGTCGTATATGCATATAGAATTACCTCTTTTCGTAGTAAAGTTCTCCTATATGAAGTTGTAGTTTTTGAGGCAGTTGCAGATATAGATGAAGTTGTATTTATAGATATTATTTGTGTTATAGATTCTATTCCTTTAATTGTAGCTTAAATGGTAGATTTAACTTTGTTTGCAGTTGAATATGTAGATGTAGTTGTCGTCTTAGTAGTAGCTTTAGTTGATTGAAAGAATGGAGTCTATGTATATATAATTGTATCTATGTTTGTAGTTATCTCCCCAAGTATGATGTTGTAGTTTTAGTTGCAATTGTAGATACAGTTGCTGGTGTAGATGCATTTATAAATAGTAAAAACGACGTAGATTGTGCTTCTTTAATTGTAGCTTCAAAGGTAGGTGCAACGTTAGTTGTAGTTGATACTGCAGGTGTAGTTGCCGTTAAAGAAGAAGTTTTTGTCGGGTGTAAAATAGGTCGTATATGTATATAGAATAAACGTCTATTAGTAGTAATGTTTTGGAGGCAGTTTTAGATATAGATGAAGTTGTATTTATAGATATTATTTGTGTAATCGATTATATTCCTTTAATTGTAGCTTAAATGGTAGATTTAACATTGTTTGCAGTTGAATATGTAGATTTAGTTATCGTCTTAGTAGTAGCTTTAGTTGATTGAAAGAATGGTGTCTATGTATATATAATTGTATCTATGTTTGTAGTTATCTCCCCATGTATGATGTTGTAGTTTTAGTTGCAATTGAGATATAGTTGCTGGTGTAGATGCATTTATAAATAGTAATTACGACGTAGATTGTGTTCCTTTAATTGTAGCTTCAGGGGTAGTTGCTACTTTAGTTGTAGTTGCAATTACAGATGTAGTTGCCGTTAAAGAAGCAGTTTTTGTCGGGTTTAAAATAGGTCGTATAAGCATATAGATTTACCTCTTTTCGTAGTAATCTCCTCCTAAATGAAGTTGTAGATTTTGAGGCAGTTGTAGATATAGATGAAGTTGTATTTATAGATATTATTTGTGTTATAGATTCTATTCCTTTAATTGTAGCTTAAATGGTAGATTTAACTTTTTTTGGAGTTGAATATGTAGATTTAGTTGTCGTCTTAGTAGTAGCTTTAGTTGATTGAAAGAATGGTGTCTATGTATATATAATTGTATCTATGTTTGTAGTTACCTCCCCAAGTATGATTTTGTAGTTTTATTTGCAATTGTAGATACAGTTGCTGGTGTAGATGCATTTATAGATAGTAATAACGACGTAGATTGTGTTTCTTTAATTGTAGCTTCCGGGGTAGATGCAACTTTAGAAGTAGTTGCAACTGCCGATGTAGTTGCCGTTAAAGAAGCAGTTTTTTGTCGGGTGTAAAATAGGTCGTATATGCATATAGATTTACCTCTTTTCGTAGTAATCTCCTCCTATATGAAGTTGTAGATTTTGAGGCAGTTGTAGATATAGATGAAGTTGTATTTATAGATATTATTTGTGTTATAGATTCTATTCCTTTAATTGTAGCTTAAATGGTAGATTTAACTTTGTTTGCAGTTGAATATGTAGATTTAGTTGTCGTCTTAGTAGTAGCTTTAGTTGATTGAAAGAATGGTGTCTATGTATATATAATTGTATCTATGTTTGTAGTTATCTCCCCAAGTATGATGTTGTAGTTTTAGTTGCAATTGTAGATACAGTTGCTGGTGTAGATGCATTTATAGATAGTAATAACGACGTAGATTGTGTTTCTTTAATTGTAGCTTCAGGGGTAGGTGCAACTTTAGTTGTAGTTGGAATTACAGATGTAGTTGCCGTTAAAGAAGCAGTTTTTTGTCGGGTATAAAATAGGTCGTATATGCATAAAGATTTACCTCTTTTCGTAGTAATCTCCTCCAATATGAAGTTGTAGATTTTGAGGCAGTTGTAGATATAGATGAAGTTGTATTTATAGATATTATTTGTGTTATAGATTCTATTCCTTTAATTGTAGCTTAAATGGTAGATTTAACTTTGTTTGCAGTTGAATATGTAGATTTAGTTGTCGTCTTAGTAGTAGCTTTAGTTGATTGAAAGAATGGTGTCTATGTATATATAATTGTATCTATGTTTGTAGTTATCTCCCCAAGTATGATGTTGTAGTTTTAGTTGCAATTGTAGATACAGTTGCTGGTGTAGATGCATTTATAGATAGTAATAACGACGTAGATTGTGTTTCTTTAATTGTAGCTTCAGGGGTAGGTGCAACTTTAGTTGTAGTTGGAATTACAGATGTAGTTGCCGTTAAAGAAGCAGTTTTTTGTCGGGTATAAAATAGGTCGTATATGCATAAAGATTTACCTCTTTTCGTAGTAATCTCCTCCAATATGAAGTTGTAGATTTTGAGGCAGTTGTAGATATAGATGAAGTTGTATTTATAGATATTATTTGTGTTATAGATTCTATTCCTTTAATTGTAGCTTAAATGGTAGATTTAACTTTGTTTGCAGTTGAATATGTAGATTTAGTTGTCGTCTTAGTAGTAGCTTTAGTTGATTGAAAGAATGGTGTCTATGTATATATAATTGTATCTATGTTTGTAGTTATCTCCCCAAGTATGATGTTGTAGTTTTAGTTGCAATTGTAGATACAGTTGCTGGTGTAGATGCATTTATAGATAGTAATAACGACGTAGATTGTGTTTCTTTAATTGTAGCTTCAGGGGTAGGTGCAACTTTAGTTGTAGTTGGAATTACAGATGTAGTTGCCGTTAAAGAAGCAGTTTTTTGTCGGGTATAAAATAGGTCGTATATGCATAAAGATTTACCTCTTTTCGTAGTAATCTCCTCCAATATGAAGTTGTAGATTTTGAGGCAGTTGTAGATATAGATGAAGTTGTATTTATAGATATTATTTGTGTTATAGATTCTATTCCTTTAATTGTAGCTTAAATGGTAGATTTAACTTTGTTTGCAGTTGAATATGTAGATTTAGTTGTCGTCTTAGTAGTAGCTTTAGTTGATTGAAAGAATGGTGTCTATGTATATATAATTGTATCTATGTTTGTAGTTATCTCCCCAAGTATGATGTTGTAGTTTTAGTTGCAATTGTAGATACAGTTGCTGGTGTAGATGCATTTATAGATAGTAATAACGACGTAGATTGTGTTTCTTTAATTGTAGCTTCAGGGGTAGGTGCAACTTTAGTTGTAGTTGGAATTACAGATGTAGTTGCCGTTAAAGAAGCAGTTTTTTGTCGGGTATAAAATAGGTCGTATATGCATAAAGATTTACCTCTTTTCGTAGTAATCTCCTCCAATATGAAGTTGTAGATTTTGAGGCAGTTGTAGATATAGATGAAGTTGTATTTATAGATATTATTTGTGTTATAGATTCTATTCCTTTAATTGTAGCTTAAATGGTAGATTTAACTTTGTTTGCAGTTGAATATGTAGATTTAGTTGTCGTCTTAGTAGTAGCTTTAGTTGATTGAAAGAATGGTGTCTATGTATATATAATTGTATCTATGTTTGTAGTTATCTCCCCAAGTATGATGTTGTAGTTTTAGTTGCAATTGTAGATACAGTTGCTGGTGTAGATGCATTTATAGATAGTAATAACGACGTAGATTGTGTTTCTTTAATTGTAGCTTCAGGGGTAGGTGCAACTTTAGTTGTAGTTGGAATTACAGATGTAGTTGCCGTTAAAGAAGCAGTTTTTTGTCGGGTATAAAATAGGTCGTATATGCATAAAGATTTACCTCTTTTCGTAGTAATCTCCTCCAATATGAAGTTGTAGATTTTGAGGCAGTTGTAGATATAGATGAAGTTGTATTTATAGATATTATTTGTGTTATAGATTCTATTCCTTTAATTGTAGCTTAAATGGTAGATTTAACTTTGTTTGCAGTTGAATATGTAGATTTAGTTGTCGTCTTAGTAGTAGCTTTAGTTGATTGAAAGAATGGTGTCTATGTATATATAATTGTATCTATGTTTGTAGTTATCTCCCCAAGTATGATGTTGTAGTTTTAGTTGCAATTGTAGATACAGTTGCTGGTGTAGATGCATTTATAGATAGTAATAACGACGTAGATTGTGTTTCTTTAATTGTAGCTTCAGGGGTAGGTGCAACTTTAGTTGTAGTTGGAATTACAGATGTAGTTGCCGTTAAAGAAGCAGTTTTTTGTCGGGTATAAAATAGGTCGTATATGCATAAAGATTTACCTCTTTTCGTAGTAATCTCCTCCAATATGAAGTTGTAGATTTTGAGGCAGTTGTAGATATAGATGAAGTTGTATTTATAGATATTATTTGTGTTATAGATTCTATTCCTTTAATTGTAGCTTAAATGGTAGATTTAACTTTGTTTGCAGTTGAATATGTAGATTTAGTTGTCGTCTTAGTAGTAGCTTTAGTTGATTGAAAGAATGGTGTCTATGTATATATAATTGTATCTATGTTTGTAGTTATCTCCCCAAGTATGATGTTGTAGTTTTAGTTGCAATTGTAGATACAGTTGCTGGTGTAGATGCATTTATAGATAGTAATAACGACGTAGATTGTGTTTCTTTAATTGTAGCTTCAGGGGTAGGTGCAACTTTAGTTGTAGTTGGAATTACAGATGTAGTTGCCGTTAAAGAAGCAGTTTTTTGTCGGGTATAAAATAGGTCGTATATGCATAAAGATTTACCTCTTTTCGTAGTAATCTCCTCCAATATGAAGTTGTAGATTTTGAGGCAGTTGTAGATATAGATGAAGTTGTATTTATAGATATTATTTGTGTTATAGATTCTATTCCTTTAATTGTAGCTTAAATGGTAGATTTAACTTTGTTTGCAGTTGAATATGTAGATTTAGTTGTCGTCTTAGTAGTAGCTTTAGTTGATTGAAAGAATGGTGTCTATGTATATATAATTGTATCTATGTTTGTAGTTATCTCCCCAAGTATGATGTTGTAGTTTTAGTTGCAATTGTAGATACAGTTGCTGGTGTAGATGCATTTATAGATAGTAATAACGACGTAGATTGTGTTTCTTTAATTGTAGCTTCAGGGGTAGGTGCAACTTTAGTTGTAGTTGGAATTACAGATGTAGTTGCCGTTAAAGAAGCAGTTTTTTGTCGGGTATAAAATAGGTCGTATATGCATAAAGATTTACCTCTTTTCGTAGTAATCTCCTCCAATATGAAGTTGTAGATTTTGAGGCAGTTGTAGATATAGATGAAGTTGTATTTATAGATATTATTTGTGTTATAGATTCTATTCCTTTAATTGTAGCTTAAATGGTAGATTTAACTTTGTTTGCAGTTGAATATGTAGATTTAGTTGTCGTCTTAGTAGTAGCTTTAGTTGATTGAAAGAATGGTGTCTATGTATATATAATTGTATCTATGTTTGTAGTTATCTCCCCAAGTATGATGTTGTAGTTTTAGTTGCAATTGTAGATACAGTTGCTGGTGTAGATGCATTTATAGATAGTAATAACGACGTAGATTGTGTTTCTTTAATTGTAGCTTCAGGGGTAGGTGCAACTTTAGTTGTAGTTGGAATTACAGATGTAGTTGCCGTTAAAGAAGCAGTTTTTTGTCGGGTATAAAATAGGTCGTATATGCATAAAGATTTACCTCTTTTCGTAGTAATCTCCTCCAATATGAAGTTGTAGATTTTGAGGCAGTTGTAGATATAGATGAAGTTGTATTTATAGATATTATTTGTGTTATAGATTCTATTCCTTTAATTGTAGCTTAAATGGTAGATTTAACTTTGTTTGCAGTTGAATATGTAGATTTAGTTGTCGTCTTAGTAGTAGCTTTAGTTGATTGAAAGAATGGTGTCTATGTATATATAATTGTATCTATGTTTGTAGTTATCTCCCCAAGTATGATGTTGTAGTTTTAGTTGCAATTGTAGATACAGTTGCTGGTGTAGATGCATTTATAGATAGTAATAACGACGTAGATTGTGTTTCTTTAATTGTAGCTTCAGGGGTAGGTGCAACTTTAGTTGTAGTTGGAATTACAGATGTAGTTGCCGTTAAAGAAGCAGTTTTTTGTCGGGTATAAAATAGGTCGTATATGCATAAAGATTTACCTCTTTTCGTAGTAATCTCCTCCAATATGAAGTTGTAGATTTTGAGGCAGTTGTAGATATAGATGAAGTTGTATTTATAGATATTATTTGTGTTATAGATTCTATTCCTTTAATTGTAGCTTAAATGGTAGATTTAACTTTGTTTGCAGTTGAATATGTAGATTTAGTTGTCGTCTTAGTAGTAGCTTTAGTTGATTGAAAGAATGGTGTCTATGTATATATAATTGTATCTATGTTTGTAGTTATCTCCCCAAGTATGATGTTGTAGTTTTAGTTGCAATTGTAGATACAGTTGCTGGTGTAGATGCATTTATAGATAGTAATAACGACGTAGATTGTGTTTCTTTAATTGTAGCTTCAGGGGTAGGTGCAACTTTAGTTGTAGTTGGAATTACAGATGTAGTTGCCGTTAAAGAAGCAGTTTTTTGTCGGGTGTAAAATAGGTCGTATATGCATATAGATTTACCTCTTTTCGTAGTAATCTCCTCCTATATGAAGTTGTAGATTTTGAGGCAGTTGTAGATATAGATGAAGTTGTATTTATAGATATTATTTGTGTTATAGATTCTATTCCTTTAATTGTAGCTTAAATGGTAGATTTAACTTTGTTTGCAGTTGAATATGTAGATTTAGTTGTCGTCTTAGTAGTAGCTTTAGTTGATTGAAAGAATGGTGTCTATGTATATATAATTGTATCTATGTTTGTAGTTATCTCCCCAAGTATGATGTTGTAGTTTTAGTTGCAATTGTAGATACAGTTGCTGGTGTAGATGCATTTATAGATAGTAATAACGACGTAGATTGTGTTTCTTTAATTGTAGCTTCAGGGGTAGGTGCAACTTTAGTTGTAGTTGGAATTACAGATGTAGTTGCCGTTAAAGAAGCAGTTTTTTGTCGGGTGTAAAATAGGTCGTATATGCATATAGATTTACCTCTTTTCGTAGTAATCTCCTCCTATATGAAGTTGTAGATTTTGAGGCAGTTGTAGATATAGATGAAGTTGTATTTATAGATATTATTTGTGTTATAGATTCTATTCCTTTAATTGTAGCTTAAATGGTAGATTTAACTTTGTTTGCAGTTGAATATGTAGATTCAGTTGTCGTCTTAGTAGTAGCTTTAGTTGATTGAAAGAATGGTGTCTATGTATATATAATTGTATCTATGTTTGTAGTTATCTCCCCAAGTATGATTTTGTAGTTTTATGTTGCAATTGTAGATACAAATGCTTGTGTAGATGCATTTATAGATAGTAATAACGACGTAGATTGTGTTTCTTTAATTGTAGCTTCCGGGGTAGATGCAACTTTAGAAGTAGTTGCAACTGCCGATGTAGTTGCCGTTAAAGAAGCAGTTTTTTGTCGGGTGTAAAATAGGTCGTATATGCATATAGATTTACCTCTTTTCGTACTAATCTCCTCCTATATGAAGTTGTAGATTTTGAGGCAGTTGTAGATATAGATGAAGTTGTATTTATAGATATTATTTGTGTTATGATTCTATTCCTTTCATTGCAGCTTAAATGGCAGATTTAACTTTGTTTGCAGTTGAATATGTAGATTTAGTTATCGTCTTAGTGGTAGCTTTAGTTAATTGAAAGAATAGTGTCTATGTATATACAATTGTATCTATGTTTGAAGTTATCTCCCCAAGTATGATGTTGTAGTTTTAGTTGCAATTGTAGATACAGTTGCTGGTGTAGATGCATTTATAGATAGTAATAACGACGTAGATTGTGTTTCTTTAATTGTAGCTTCAGGGTTATAGATTCTATTCCTTTAATTGTAGCTTAAATGGTAGATTTAACTTTGTTTGCAGTTGAATATGTAAATTTAGTTGTCGTCTTAGTAGTAGCTTTAGTTGATTGAAAGAATGGTGTCTATGTATATATAATTGTATCTATGTTTGTAGTTATCTCCCTAAGTATGATTTTGTAGTTTTAGTTGCAATTGTAGATACAGTTGCTGGTGTAGATACATTTATAGATAGTAATAACGACGTAGATTGTGTTTCTTTAATTGTAGCTTCAGGGGTAGATGCAACTTTAGAAGTAGTTGCAACTGCCGATGTAGTTGCCGTTAAAGAAGCATTTTTTTGTCGGGTGTAAAATAGGTCGTATATGCATATAGATTTACCTCTTTTCGTACTAATCTCCTCCTATATGAAGTTGTAGATTTTGAGGCAGTTGTAGATATAGATGAAGTTGTATTTATAGATATTATTTGTGTTATGATTCTATTCCTTTCATTGCAGCTTAAATGGCAGATTTAACTTTGTTTGCAGTTGAATATGTAGATTTAGTTATCGTCTTAGTGGTAGCTTTAGTTGATTGAAAGAATAGTGTCTATGTATATATAATTGTATCTATGTTTGAAGTTATCTCCCCAAGTATGATGTTGTAGTTTTAGTTGCAATTGTAGATACAGTTGCTGGTGTAGATGCATTTATAAATAGTAAAAACGACGTAGATTGTGTTTCTTTAATTGTAGCTTCAAAGGTAGGTGCAACTTTAGTTGTAGTTGATACTGCAGATGTAGTTGCCGTTAAAGAAGAAGTTTTTGTCGGGTGTAAAATAGCTCGTATATGTATATAGAATAAACCTCAATTAGTAGTAATGTTTTTGAGGCAGTTGTAGATATAGATGAAGTTGTATTTATAGATATTATTTGTGTTATAGATTCTATTCCTTTTAATTGTAGCTTAAATGGTAGATTTAACTTTGTTTGCAGTTGAATATGTAGATTTAGTTGTCATCTTAGCAGTAGCTTTAGTTGATTGAAAGAATGGTGTCTATGTATATATAATTGTATCTATTGTTGTAGTTATCTCCCCAAGTATGATGTTATAGTTTTAGTTGCAATTGTAGATACAGTTGCTGGTGTTGATGCATTTATAGATAGTAATAACGACGTAGATTGCGTTTCTTTAATTGTAGCTTCAGGGGTACATGCAGCTTTAGCTGTAGTTGCAGCTGCAGATGTAGTTGCCTTTAAAGAAGCTGTTTTTTGTCTTGTGTAATATAGGTCGTATATGCATATAGATTTACCTCTTTTCGTAGTAATCTCCACCTATATGAAGTTGTTGTTTTTGAGGCAGTTGTAGATATAAATGAAGTTGTATTTATAGATATTATTTGTGTTATAGATTCTATTCCTTTAATTGTAGCTTAAATGGTAGATTTAACTTTGTTTGGAGTTGAATATTTAGATTCAGTTGTCGTCTTAGTAGTAGCTTTAGTTGATTGAAAGAATGGTGTCTATGTATATATAATTGTATCTATGTTTGTAGTTATCTCCCCAAGTATGATTTTGTAGTTTTATGTTGCAATTGTAGATACAAATGCTTGTGTAGATGCATTTATAGATAGTAATAACGACGTAGATT
>CAXITT010000447.1:621353-631560 GCA_964033795.1 Lymnaea stagnalis | reverse complement strand
TTTGAAGTTATCTCCCCAAGTATGATGTTGTAGTTTTAGTTGCAATTGTAGATACAGTTGCTGGTGTAGATGCATTTATAGATAGTAATAACGACGTAGATTGTGTTTCTTTAATTGTAGCTTCAGGGATAGGTGCAACTATGGTTGTAGTTGGAATTACAGATATAGTTGACGTTTAAGAAGCAGTTTTTGTCGGGTATAAAATAAGTGGTATATGCATATAGATTTACCTCTTTTTGTAGTAATCTCCTCCTATATGAAGTTTTTGTTTTTTTGGCAGTTGTAGATATAGATGAAGTTGTATTTATAGATATTATTTGTGTTATAGATTCTATTCCTTTAATTGTAGCTTAAATGGTAGATTTTACTTTGTTTGCAGTTGAATATGTAGATTTAGTTGTTGTCTTAGTAGTAGCTTTAGTTTATTGAAAGAATGGTATCTATGTATATATAATTGTATCTATGTTTGTAGTTATCTCCCTAAGTATGATGTTGTAGTTTTAGTTGCAATTGTAGATACAGTTGCTGGTGTATATGCATTTATAGATAGTATTAACGACGTAGATTGTGTTTCTTTAATTGTAGCTTTAGGGGTAGGTGCAACTTTAGTTATAGTTGGAATTACAGATGTAGTTGCCGTTAAAGAGGCAGTTTTTTGTCGGGTGTAAAATAGGTCGTACATGCATATAGATTTACCTCTTTTCGTAGTAATCTCCTCCTATATGAAGTTGTAGATTTTGAGGAAGTTGTAGATATAGATGAAGTTTTATTTATAGATATTATTTGTGTTATAGATTCTATTCCTTTAATTGTAGCTTAAATGGTAGATTTAACTTTGTTTGGAGTTGAATATGTAGATTTAGTTGTCGTCTTAGTAGTAGCTTTAGTTGATTGAAAGAATGGTGTCTATGTATATATAATTGTATCTATGTTTGTAGTTATCTCCCCAAGTATGATTTTATAGTTTTATGTTACAATTGTAGATACAGTTGCTTGTGTAGATGCATTTATAGATAGTAATAACGACGTAGATTGTGTTTCTTTTATTGTAGCTTCCGGGGTAGATGCAACTTTAGAAGTAGTTGCAACTGCCGATGTAGTTGCCGTTAAAGAAGCAGTTTTTTGTCGGGTGTAAAATAGGTCGTATATGCATATAGATTTACCTCTTTTAGTACTAATCTCCTCCTATATGAAGTTGTAGATTTTGAGGCAGTTGTAGACATAGATGAAGTTGTATTTATAGATATTATTTGTGTTATGATTCTATTCCTTTCATTGCAGCTTAAATGGCAGATTTAACTTTGTTTGCAGTTGAATATGTAGATTTAGTTATCGTCTTAGTGGTAGCTTTAGTTGATTGAAAGAATAGTGTCTATGTATATATAATTGTATCTATGTTTGAAGTTATCTCCCCAAGTATGATGTTGTAGTTTTAGTTGCAATTGTAGATACAGTTGCTGGTGTAGATGCATTTATAGATAGTAATAACGACTTAGATTGTGTTTCTTTAATTGTAGCTTAAGGGGTAGGTGCAACTATAGTTGTAGTTGGAATTACAGATGTAGTTGACGTTTAAGAAGCAGTTTTTGTGGGGTATAAAATAAGTGGTATATGCATATAGATTTACCTCTTTTTGTAGTAATCTCCTCCTAAATGAAGTTGTTGTTTTTTAGGCAGTTGTAGATATAGATGAAGTTGTATTTATAGATATTATTTGTGTTATAGATTCTATTCCTTTAATTGTAGCTTAAATGGTAGATTTTACTTTATTTGCAGTTGAATATGTAGATTTAGTTGTCGTCTTAGTAGTAGCTTTAGTTGATTGAAAGAATGGTGTCTATGTATATATAATTGTATCTATGTTTGTAGTTATCTCCCCAAGTATGATGTTGTAGTTTTAGTTGCAATTGTAGATACAGTTGCTGGTGTAGATGCATTTATAAATAGTAATAACGACGTAGATTGTGTTTCTTTAATTGTAGCTTCAGGGGTAGGTGCAACTTTAGTTGTAGTTGCAACTGCAGATTTAGTTGCCGTTAAGGAAGCAGTTTTTTGTCGGGTGTAAAATAGGTCGTATATGTATATAGATTAACCTCTTTTCGTAGTAATCTCCTCCTATATGAAGTTGCTGTTTTTAAGGCAGTTTTAGATATAGATGAAGTTGTATTTATAGATATTATTTCTGTTATAGATTATATTCCTTTAAGTGTAGCTTAAATGGTAGATTTAACTTTGTTTGCAGTTGAATGTGTAGATTTAGTTTTCGTCTTAGTAGCAGCATTAGTTGATTGAAAGAATGGTGTCTATGTATATATAATTGTATCTATGTTTGTAGTTATATCCCCAAGTATGATGTTGTAGTTTTAGTTGCAATTGTAGATACAGTTGCTGGTGTAGATGCATTTATAGATAGTAATAACGACTTAGATTGTGTTTCTTTAATTGTAGCTTCAGGGGTAGGTGCAACTTTAGTTGTAGTTGCAATTGCAGATGTAGTTGCCGTTAAAGAAGCAGCTTTTTGTCGGGTGTAAAATAGGTCGTATATGCATATAGATTTACCATTTTTCGTAGTAATCTCCTCCTATATGAAGTTGTTGTTTTTGAAGAAGTTTTAGATATAGATGAAGTTGTATTTATAGATATTATTTGTGTTATAGATTATATTCCTTTAAATGTAGCTTAAATGGTAGATTTAACTTTGATTGCAGTTGAATATGTAGATTTAGTTATCGTCTTAGTAGTAGCTTTAGTTGATTGAAAAATGGTGTCTATGTATATATAATTAATTGTATCTATGTTTGTAGTTATCTCCACAAGTATGATGTTGTAGTTTTAGTTGCAATTGTAGATACAGTTGCTGGTGTAGATGCATTTATAGATAGTAATAACGTCGACGATTTTTTCTCTTTAATTGTAGCTTCAGGGGTAGGTGCAACTTTAGTTGTAGTTGCAATTGCAGAAATAAATGCCGTTAAAGAAGAATTTTTTGTCGTTTGTAAAATAGGTCGTATATGCAAATAGATTTACCTCTTTTCGTAGTAATCTCCTCCTATATGAAGTTGTAGTTTTTGAAGCAGTTGTAGATATGGATGAAGTTGTATTTATAGATATTATTTGTGTTATAGATTATATTTCTTTTAATTGTAGCTTAAATGGTAGATTTAACTTTGTTTGCAGTTGAATATGTAGATTTTGTTATCGTCTTAGTAGTAGCTTTAAGTGATTGAACGAATGGTATCTCTATATATATAATTATATCTATGTTTGTAGTTATCTCCCAAAGTATGATGTTGTAGTTTTAGTTGCAATTGTAGATATAGTTGCTGGTGTAGGTGCATTTATAAATAGTAAAAAAAAGACGTAGATTGTGTTTCTTTAATTGTAACTTCTGGTGTAGGTGCAACTTTAAATGTAGTTGCAACTGCAGATATAGTTGCCGTTAAAGAAGCAGTTTTTTGTCGGGTGTAAAATAGGTCGTATATGCATATAGAATTAGCTCTTTTCGCAGTAATCTTCTCCTACATGAATTTGCAGTTTTTGAGGCAGTTGTAGATATAGATGAACTTGTATTTAAAGATATTATTTGTGTTACAGATTATATTCCTTTAGTTGTAGCTTAAAAGTAGATTTAACTTTGTTTGCAGTTGAATATGTAGATTTAGTTATCGTCTTAGTAGTAGCTTTAGTTGATTGAAAGAATGGTGTCTATGAATATATAATTGTATCTATGTTTGTAGTTATCTCCCCAAGTATGATGTTGTAGTTTTAGTTGCAATTGTAGATACAGTTGCTGGTGTAGATGCATTTATAGATAGTAATAAAGACGTAGATTGTGTTTCTTTAATTGTAGCTTCAGGGGTAGGTGCAACTTTAGTTGTAGTTGGAATTACAGATGTAGTTGCCGTTAAAGAAGCAGTTTTTTGTCGGATGTAAAATAGGTCGTATATGCATATAGATTTACCTCTTTTCGTAGTAATCTCATCCCATATGAAGTTGTTGTTTTTCAGACAGTTGTAGATATAGATGAAGTTGTATTTATAGATATTCATTGTGTCATAGATTATATTCCTTTAATTGTAGCTAAAATGGTAGATTTAACTTTGTTTGCAGTTGAATATGTATGTAGTTTTAGTTGTCATCTTAGTAGTAGCTTTAGTTAATTGAAATAATGGTGTCTATGTATATATAATTGTACCTATGTTTGCAGTTATCTTTCCTGAGTATGATGCTGTAGTTTTAGTTGCAATTGTAGATACAGTTGTTGGTGTAGATTCATTTATAGATAGCAATTACGACGTAGATTGTGTATCTTTAATTGTAGATTTAGGGGTATGTGTAATTTTAGTTGTAGATGCAATTACAGATGTTGTTGCCGTTAAAGAAGCAGTTTTTTTCGGGTGTAAAATAGGTCGTATATGCATGTAGATTTACCCTTTTTCGTAGTAATCTCCTCCTAGATTAAGTTGTAGTTTTTGAGGCAGTTGTAGATATAGATGAAGTTGTATTTATAGATATTATTTGTGTTATAGATTATATTCCTTTAATTGTAGCTTAAATGATAGATTTCACTTTGTTTGCAGTTAAATATGTAGATTTAGTTGTAGTCTTAGTAGTAGCTTTAGTTGATTGAAATAATGGTGTCTATGTATATACAATTGTATCTATGTTTGTAGTTATCTACCCAAGTATGATGTTGTAGTTTTAGTTGCAATGATAGATGCAGTTGCTGGTGTAGATGTACAATTAAATAAAGGCTACATACAATTAAATAAAGGCTACATATGTTAAATAAAGGTCACATACAATTAAATAAAGGCGACATACAATTTATAAAAGGCTACATACAATTAAATTAATACTATGTAGAATTAAATAAAGGCTACATACAATTAAATAAAGGATTTATACAATTAAATAAAGGCTACATACAATTAAATAAAGGCTACATACAATTCAGTAAAGGATACACACAATTAAATAAAGGCTGTTATACAATTAAATAAAAGCTACATACAATTAAATGAAGGCCACATACAATTAAATGAAGGCTACATACAATTTAATAAAGGCTACATACAATTAAATTAAGGCTACATACAATATAATAAAGGCTACATACAATTAAATAAAGGCTACATACAATTAAATAAAGGCTACATACCTTAAAAAAGGCTACATACAATTAAATAAAGGCTACATACAATTAAATAAAGGCTACATACAATTTATTGAATACTCATACAATTAAATAAAGGCTCCAAACAATTAAAAGAAGGCTACATACAATTAAATGAAGGCTGAATACAATTAAATAAAGGCTACATATCTTAAATAAAGGCTATATACAATTAAATAAAGGCTACATATCTTAAATAAAGGCTATATACAATTAAATAAAGGCTACATACAATTAAATGAAGGCTACATACATTTAAATGAATGCTACATACAATTAAATGAAGGCTACATACAATTAAATGAAGGCTGCATACAATTAAATGAAGGCTACTTAAAAAGAAATAAAGGCTACATACACTTAAATAAACGCTACATACAATTAAATGAAGGCTACATACAATTAAATGAAGGCTACATACAATTAAATAAAGGCTACAAAGAATTAAATGAAGGCTACATACAATTAAATGAAGGTTACATACAATAAAATGGAGGCTACATACAATTAAATGAAGGCTACATACACTTAAATGAAGATTACATACAATAAAATGAAGGATACATACAATTAATGAACGCTACATACAATTAAATGAAGGCTACATACAATTAAATGAGGCTTAATACAAGTAAATGAAGGATACTTACATTTAAATGAATGCTACACACAATTAAATGAAGGCTTCATACAATTAAATAAAGGCTATATACAATTAAATAAAGGCTACATACAATTAAATAAATGCTACATACAATTTAATAAAGGCTACATACAATTAAAGTAAGGCTACATAGATTAAATAAAGGCTACATACAATTAAATAAAGCTACATATATTTTAATAAAGGCTACATACAATTAAATGAAGGCTACATACGTTTAAATGTATGCTACATACAATTAAATGAAGGCTACATACAATTAAATGAAGGCTACATACAATTAAATGAAGGCTGCATAAAATTAAATAAAGGCTACATACAATTAAATAAAGGCTACATACAATTCAATGAAGACTGCATAAAATTAAATAAAGGCTACATACAATTAAATAAAGGCTACATACAATTAAATAAAGGCTACAAACAATTAAATCAAGGCAAAATCAAATTAAAAGAAGACTACATACAATTAAATAAAGGCTATATACAATATAAAAAAGGTTACATACAATTAAATAAAGGCTACATACACTGAAATAAAGGCTACTTACAATTAAATAAAGGCTACATACAATTAAAAAAGGATTTATACAATTAAAAAAGGATTTATACAATTAAATAAAGGCTACATACAATTAAATAAAGGATACATACAATTAAATAAAGTCTACAAACAATTAAATAATGGCTACATACAATGTAATAAAGGCTACATACAATTAAATAAAGGCTACATACAATTACATGAATTCTACATATAATTAAATAAAGGCTACATACATTTAAATGAAGGCTATATAATATTAAATAAAGGCTACATACAATTAAATAAAGGCTACATACAATTAAATAAAGGCTACATACAATTAAATGAAGGCTACATACAATTAAATGAAGGCTACATACAATTAAATGAAGGCAACATAAAATTAAAAGAAGGCTACATACAATTAAATGAAGGCAACATACAATTAAATAAAGGCTACATACAATATAAAGAAGGTTACATACAATTAAATAAAGGCTACATACACTGAAATAAAGGCTACTTACAATTAAATAAAGGCTACATACAATTAAAAAAAGGATTTATACAATTAAAAAAGGATTTATACAATTAAATAAAGGCTACATACAATTAAATAAAGGATACATACAATTAAATAAAGGCTACATACAATTAAATAAAGGTTACATACAATTAAATAAAGGCTACATACAATTAAATAAAGGCTACAAACAATTAAATAATGGCTACATACAATGTAATAATGTCTACATACAATGAAAAAAAGGATCCATACAATTAAATAAAGGCTACATACAATTAAATAAAGGCTACATACAATAAAAAAGGATTTATACAATTAAATAAAGGTTATATACAATTAAATAAAGGTTACATACAATTAAATAAAGGCTGCATACAATTAAATGAAGTCTACATATAATTAAATGAAGGCTACATACAATTAAATAAAGGCTACATACAATTAAATAAAGGGTACAAACAATTAAATGAAGGCTACATACAATAAAATGAAGGCTACATACAATTAAATGAAGGCTACATACAATTAAATGAAGGCAACATACAATTAAAAGAAGGCTACATACAATTAAATAAAGGCTACGTACAATATAAAAAGTGTTACATACAATTAAATAAAGGCTACAAACAATTTAATAAAGGCTACATACAATTAAATAAAGGCTACATACAATTAAATAAAGGCTACATACAATTTAATATAGGCTACATACAATTTAATAAAGGCTACATACAATAAATTAGAGGCTACATACAATTAAATAAAATATCCATAACTAAAATAAAGGCTACATACAAGTAAATGAAGGCTACATACAATTAAATAAAGGCTACATACAATTAAATAAAGGCTAAATACAATTAAATAAAGGCTACATACAATTAAATAAAGGATCCATACAATTAAATAAAGGCTACATACATTTAAATGAAGGCTCCAGACAATTAAATGAAGGCTACATACACGTAAATGAAGGCTACATACAATTAAATGAAGGTTACATACAATTAAATGAAGGCTGCATACAATTTAATAAAGGCTACATACAATTAAATAAAGGCTACATACAATCTAATAAAGGTTACAAACAATTAAATAAAGGCTACATACCTTAAATGAAGACTACATACAATTAAATAAAGGCTACATACACTTAAATGAAGGCTACATACATTTAAATGAATGCTACATACAATTAAATAAAGACTACATACAGTTAAATAAAGGTTACAAACAATTAAAAAAAAGCTACATACAATTTAATAAAGGCTACAAACAATTAAATAAAGGCTACATACAATTAAATAAAGGCTACATACAATTAAATGAAGGCTACATACAATTCAATGAAGGCTACATACAATTAAATGAATGCTACATACAATTAAATGAAGGCTACGTACAAATAAATGAAGGCTACATATATTAAATAAAGGCTACATACAATTAAATGAAGTCTACATATAATTAATTGAAGGCTACATACAATTAAAAAAGGTTACATACAACTATTGAAGGCTACATAAAATTAAATTAGGGCTACATACAATTAAATAAAGGCTACATACAATTAAAAAAATTATTTATACAATTAAATAAAGAATACATACAATTAAATGAAGGCTATATACAATTAAATGAAGGTTACATACAATTGAATGAAGGCTACATACAAATAAAGGAAGGCTACATACAATTAAATGAAGGCTGAATACAATTAAATAAAGACTACATACAATTAAATAAAGGCTACATACAATTAAATGAAGGCTACATACAATTAAATGAATGCTACATACAATTAAATGAAGGCAACATAAAATTAAAAGAAGGCTACATACAATTAAATGAAGGCAACATACAATTAAATAAAGGCTACATACAATATAAAGAAGGTTACATACAATTAAATAAAGGCTACATACACTGAAATAAAGGCTACTTACAATTAAATAAAGGCTACATACAATTAAAAAAAGGATTTATACAATTAAAAAAGGATTTATACAATTAAATAAAGGCTACATACAATTAAATAAAGGATACATACAATTAAATAAAGGCTACATACAATTAAATAAAGGCTACATACAATTAAATAAAGGCTACATACAATTAAATAAAGACTACAAACAATTAAATAATGGCTACATACAATGTAATAATGTCTACATACAATTAAAAAAAGGATCCATACAATTAAATAAAGGCTACATACAATTAAATAAAGGCTACATACAATAATAAAGGATTTATACAATTAAATAAAGGTTATATACAATTAAATAAAGGTTACATACAATTAAATAAAGGCTGCATACAATTAAATGAAGTCTACATATAATTAAATGAAGGCTACATACACTTAAATAAAGGCTACATACAATTAAATAAAGGGTACAAACAATTAAATGAAGGCTACATACAATTAAATGAAGGCTACATACAATTAAATGAAGGCTACATACAATTAAATGAAGGCAACATACAATTAAAAGAAGGCTACATACAATTAAATAAAGGCTACGTACAATATAAAAAGTGTTACATACAATTAAATAAAGGCTACATACAATTAAATAAAGGCTACATACAATTAAATAAAGGCTACATACAATTAAATAAAGGCTACATACAATTAAATAAAGGCTACATACAATTAAATAAAGGCTACATACAATTAAATGAAGGCTACATACAATTAAATGAAGGCTACATACAATTAAATGAAGGCAACATACAATTAAAAGAAGGCTACATACAATTAAATAAAGGCTACGTACAATATAAAAAGTGTTACATACAATTAAATAAAGGCTACAAACAATTTAATAAAGGCTACATACAATTAAATAAAGGCTAAATACAATTAAAAAAGGATTTATACAATTAAAAAAGCATTTATACAATTAAATAAAGGCTACATACAATTAAATAAAAGATACATACAATTAAATAAAAGCAACAAACAATTAAATAATGGCTACATACAATGTAATAAAGGCTACATACAATTAAATAAAGGCTACATACAATAAAATAGGATTTATACAAGTAAATAAAGGTTACATACAATTAAATAAAGGTTACATACAATTAAATAAAGGCTGCATACAATTAAATGAAGTCTACATATAATTAAATAAAGGCTACATACAGTTAAATGAAGGCTACATACAATTAAATAAAGGCTACATACAATTAAATAAAGGCTACATACAATTAAATAAAGGCTACATACAATTTAATATAGGCTACATACAATTTAATAAAGGCTACATACAATAAATTAGAGGCTACATACAATTAAATAAA
>CAXITT010000447.1:560794-621216 GCA_964033795.1 Lymnaea stagnalis | reverse complement strand
AGGCTACATACAATTAAATAAAGGCTACATACAATTAAATAAAGGCTACATACAATTTAATATAGGCTACATACAATTTAATAAAGGCTACATACAATAAATTAGAGGCTACATACAATTAAATAAAGGATCCATAACTTAAATAAAGGCTACATACAAGTAAATGAAGGCTACATAAAATTAAATAAAGGCTACATACAATTAAATAAAGGCTAAATACAATTAAATAAAGGCTACATACAATTAAATAAAGGATCCATACAATTAAATAAAGGCTACATACAATTAAATGAAGGCTCCAGACAATTAAATGAAGGCTACATACACGTAAATGAAGGCTACATACAATTAAATGAAGGTTACATACAATTAAATGAAGGCTGCATACAATTCAATAAAGGCTACATACAATTAAATAAAGGCTACATACAATCTAATAAAGGTTACAAACAATTAAATAAAGGCTATATACAATTTAATAAAGGCTACATACAATTAAATGAATGCTACAAATAATTAAATTAAGGCTAAATATAATTAAATGAAGGCTACATACAATTAAATGAAGGCTACGTACAAAAAAATGAAGGCTACATAAATTAAATAAAGGCTACATACAATTAAATTAAGGCTACATACAGTTATTAAAGGCTACATAAAATTAAATTAAGGTTACCTTCAATTAAATAAAGGCTACATATAATTAAATAAATGATTTATACAATTAAATAAAGGCTACATACAATTAAATAAAGGCTACAAACAATTAAATAATGGCTACATACAATGTAATAATGTCTACATACAATTAAATAAAGGATCCATACAATTAAATAAAGGCTACATACAATTAAATAAAGGCTACATACAATAAAAACGGATTTATACAATTTAATAAAGGTTATATACAATTAAATAAAGGTTACATACAATTAAATAAAAGCTAAATACAATTAAATAAAGGCTACATACCATTAAATAAAGGATCCATACAATTAAATAAAGGCTACATACAATTAAATGAAGGCTCCAGACAATTAAATGAAGGCTACATACAAGTAAATGAAGGCTACATACAATTAAATGAAGGTTACATACAATTAAGTGAAGGCTAAATACAATTAAAAAAAGGCTACATACAATTAAATAAAGGATCCATACAATTAAATAAAGGCTACATACAATTAAATAAAGGCTACATACAATCTAATAAAGGTTACAAACAATTAAATTAAGGCTATATACAATTTAATAAAGGCTACATACAATTAAATGAATGCTACAAATAATTAAATGAAGGCTACATATAATTAAATAAAGGCTACATAAATAAAATAAAGGCTACATAAAATTAAATTAGGGCTACCTTCAATTAAATAAAGGCTTCATATAATTAAATAAATGATTTATACAATTAAATTAAGGCTACATGCAATTAAATAAAGGCTAAATACAATTAAATAAAGGCTACATACAATTAAATAAAGGATACATACAATTAAATAAAGGCTGAATACAATTAAATGAAGGCTAAATACAATTAAATGAAGGCTGCATACAATTAAATGAAGGCTACATACAATTTAAAGAAGGCTGCATTAAAATAAATGATGGCTACATACAATTAAAAGAAGGCTACATACAATTAAATGAAGGCTACATACAATTAAATGAAGGCTACATATAATTTAATAAAGCCTACATACAATTAAATAAAGGCTACATACAATTAAATAAAGGATCCATATCTTCAATAAAGGCTATATACAATTAAATAAAGGTTACATACAATTAAATGAAGGCTAAATACATTTAAATGAATGCTACATAAATTTAAATTAAGGCTACATACAATTAAATAAAGGCTACATACAATTAAGTAAAGGCTATAAAAATATAATAATGGCTACGTACAAAGTAATAAAGGCTACATACAATTAAATAAAGGCTACATACAATTAAATAAAGGCTACATACAATTAAATAAAGGCTACATACAATTAAATGAAGGCTACATGCAATTAAATGAAGGATACATACAATTAAATTAAGGCTACATACAATTAACTAAAGGCTGCATACAATTAAATGGAGGCTACATACAATTAAATGAAGGCAACATACAATTAAATAAAGGCTACATACAATATATAGAAGGTTACATACACTGAAATAAAGGCTACTTACAATTAAATAAAGGCTACATACAATTAAAAAAGGATTTATACAATTAAATAAAGGCTACATACAATTAAATAAAGGCTCTTTACAATGAAATAAAGGATACATACAATTAAATTAAGGCTACAAACAATTAAATAATGGCTACATACAATGTAATAAAGGTTACATACAATTAAATGAAGGCTACATACAATTAAATAAAGGCTACATACAATTAAATAAAGGCTACATACCTTAAATAAAGGCTACATACAATTAAATAAAGGCTGCATACAATTAAATGAAGGCTACATACAATTAAATGAAGGCAACATACAATTAAAAGAAGGCTTTTTTAAATTGTATGTTGCCTTCATTTAATTGTATGTAGCCTTCATTTAATTGTATGTAGCCTTCATTTCATTCTATGTAGCCTTCATTTAATTGTTTGTACCCTTTATTTAATTGTATTTAGCCTTTTTTTAATTGTATGTAGCCTTCATTTAATTATATGTAGACTTCATTTAATTGTATGCAGCCTTTATTTAATTGTATGTAACCTTTATTTAATTGTATGTAACCATTATTTAATTGTATAAATCCTTTTTTATTGTATGTAGCCTTTATTTAATTGTATGTAGCCTTTATTTAATTGTATGGATCCTTTATTTAATTGTATGTAGACATTATTACATTGTATGAAGCCATTACTTAATTGTTTGTAGCCTTTTTTTAATTGTATGTAGCCTTTATTTAATTGTATGTAGCCTTTATTTAATTGTATAAATCCTTTTTTAATTGTATAAATCCTTTTTTTAATTGTAAGTAGCCTTTATTTCAGTGTATGTGGCCTTTATTTAATTGTATGTAACCTTCTTTATATTGTATGTAGCCTTTATTTAATTGTATGTTGCCTTCATTTAATTGTATGTAGCCTTCATTTAATTGTATGCAGCCTTTATTTAATTGTATGTAGCCTTAATTTAATTGTATGTATCCTTCATTTAATTGAATGTAGCCTTCATTTAATTGTATGTAGCCTTTATTTAATTATATGTAGCCTTTATTTAATTGTATGTAGCCTTTAATTAATTGTATGTAGCCTTTATTACTTTGTACGTAGCCATTATTTAATTGTTTATAGCCTTTATTTAATTGTATGTAGCCTTTATTTAATTGTATTTAGACTTAATTTAATTGTATGTAGCATTCATTTAAATGTATTTAGCCTTCATTTAATTGTATGTAACCTTTTTTTAATTGTATGTAGCCTTTATTTAAGTTATGGATCCTTTATTTAATTGTATGTAGCCTTGATTTAATTGTATGTAGCCTTTATTAAATTGTATGTAGCCTTTATTTAATTGTATGTAGGTTTTATTAAATTATATGTAGCCTTCATTTAATTGTATGTAGCCTTCATTTAATTGTATGTAGCCTTCTTTTAATTGTATGTAGCCATCATTTATTTTAATGTAGCCTTCTTTAAATTGTATGTAGCCTTCATTTAATTGTATGTAGCCTTCATTTAATTGTAATTAGCCTTCATTTAATTGTATTCAGCCTTTATTTAATTGCATGTATCCTTTATTTAATTGTATGTAGCCTTTATTTAATTGTATTTAGCCTTTATTTAATTATATGTAGCCTTTATTTAATTGTATAAATCATTTATTTAATTATATGTAGCCTTTATTTAATTGTAGGAGCCCTAATTTAATTTTATGTAGCCTTTAATAACTGTATGTAGCCTTTTTTAATTGTATGTAGCCTTTATTTAATATATGTAGCCTTCATTTTTTTGTACGTAGCCTTCATTTAATTGTATGTAGCCTTCATTTAATTATATGTAGCCTTCATGTAATTATTTGTAGCATTCATTTTATTGTATGTAGCCTTCATTGAATTGTATGTAGCCTTCATTTAATTGTATGTAGCCTTTATTTAATTGTATGTAGCCTTTATTTAATTGTATGCAGCCTTCATTTACTTGAATATAACCTTCATTTAATTGTATGTGGCCTTTATTTACTTGTATGTAGCCTTCATTTAATTGTCTGGAGCCTTCATTTAATTGTATGTAGCCTTTATTTAATTGTATGGATCCTTTATTTAATTGTATGTAGCCTTTATTTAATTGTATTTAGCCTTTATTTAATTGTATGTAGCCTTTATTTAATTGAATGTAGCCTTTATTTAATTGTAACTAGCCTATATTTAATTGTATGTATCCTTTATTTAATTGTATGTAGCCTTTATAAAATATGATGTAGCCTTCATTTAACTGTATGTAGCCTTTATTTAATTATATGTAGACTTCATTTAATTGTATGCAGCCTTTATTTAATTGTATGTAACCTTTATTTAATTGTATGTAACCTTTATTTAATTGTATAAATCCTTTTTTTATTGTATGTAGCCTTTATTTAATTGTATGTAGCCTTTATTTAATTGTATGTATCCTTTATTTAATTGTATGTAGCCTTTATTTAATTGTGTTTAGCCTTTATTTAATTGTATGTAGCCTTTATTTAATTGTATGTAGCCTTCTTTTAATTGTATGTTGCCTTTATTAAATTATATGTAGCCTTCATTTAATTGTATGTAGCCTTCATTTAAATGTATCTCGCCTTCATTTAATTGTATTCAGCCTTTATTTAATTGTATTTATCCTTTATTTAATTGTATGTAGCCTTTATTTAATTGTATGTAGCCTTTATTTAATATTATATAGCCTTCATTTAAATGTATGTAGCCTTTATTTAATTATATGTAGAATTCATTTAATTGTATGTAGCCTTTATTTAATTGTAAGTAGCCTTTTTTCAGTGTATGTAGCCTTTATTTAATTGTATGTAACCTTTTTTATTGTATGTAGCCTTTATTTAATTGTATGTTGCCTTTATTTAATTGTATGTAGCCTTTATTTAATTGTATGTTGCCTTCATTTAATTGTATGTAGCCTTCATTTAATTGTATGCAGCCTTTATTTAATTGTATAGCCTTTATTTAAGTTATGTAGCGTTTATTTAATTGTATGTAGCCTTTATTTAAGTTATGGATCCTTTATTTAATTGTATGTAGCCTTTATTTAATTGTATGTAGCCTTTATTTAATTGTATGTAGCCTTTATTTAATTGTATTTAGCCTTTATTTAATTGTATGTATCCTTTATTTAATTGTATGTAGCCTTTATTTAATTGTGTTTAGCCTTTATTTAATTGTATGTAGCCTTTTTTAATTATAAGTAGCCTATATTTAATTGTATGTAGCCTTTATTTAATTGTATGTTGCCTTTATTTAATTGTATGTAGCCTTTATTTAATTGTATGTTGCCTTCATTTAATTGTATGTAGCCTTCATTTAATTGTATGCAGCCTTTATTTAATTGTATAGCCTTTATTTAAGTTATGTAGCGTTTATTTAATTGTATGTAGCCTTTATTTAAGTTATGGATCCTTTATTTAATTGTATGTAGCCTTTATTTAATTGTATGTAGCCTTTATTTAATTGTATGTAGCCTTTATTTAATTGTATGTATCCTTTATTTAATTGTATGTAGCCTTTATTTAATTGTATTTAGCCTTTATTTAATTGTATGTATCCTTTATTCAATTATATGTAGCCTTTATTTAATTGTGTTTAGCCTTTATTTAATTGTATGTAGCCTATATTTAATTATAAGTAGCCTATATTTAATTGTATGTAGCCTTTATTTAATTGTATGTAGCCTTCTTTTAATTGTATGTTGCCTTTATTAAATTATATGTAGCCTTCATTTAATTGTATGTAGCCTTCATTTAAATGTATCTCGCCTTCATTTAATTGTATTCAGCCTTTATTTAATTGTATTTATCCTTTATTTAATTGTATGTAGCCTTTATTTAATTGTATGTAGCCTTTATTTAATATTATATAGCCTTCATTTAAATGTATGTAGCTTTTATTTAATTATATGTAGAATTCATTTAATTGTATGTAGCCTTTATTTAATTGTATGTAGCCTTTATTACATTGTATGTAGCCATTATTTAATTGTTTGTAGACTTTATTTAATTGTATGTATCCTTCATTTAATTGTATGTAGCCTTTATTTAATTGTAAGTAGCCTTTATTTCAGTGTATGTAGCCTTTATTTAATTGTATGTAACCTTTTTTATATTGTATATAGCCTTTATTTAATTGTATGTAGTCTTCTTTTAATTTAATGTTGCCTTGATTTAATTGTTTGTAGCCTTCATTTAATTCTATGTAGCCTTCATTTAATTGTTTGTACCCTTTATTTAATTGTATGTAGCCTTTATTTAATTGTATGTAGCCTTCATTTAATTATATGTAGACTTCATTTAATTGTATGCAGCCTTTATTTAATTGTATGTAACCTTTATTTAATTGTATGTAACCTTTATTTAATTGTATAAATCCTTTTTTATTGTATGTAGCCTTTATTTAATTGTATGTAGCCTTTATTTAATTGTATGGATCCTTTATTTAATTGTATGTAGACATTATTACATTGTATGTAGCCATTATTTAATTGTTTGTAGCCTTTATTTAATTGTATGTAGCCTTTATTTAATTGTATGTAGCCTTTATTTAATTGTATGTAGCCTTTATTTAATTGTATGTATCCTTTATTTAATTGTATGTAGCCTTTATTTAATTGTTTAAATCCTTTTTTAATTGTATAAATCCTTTTTTTAATTGTATGTAGCCTTTATTTAATTGTAACTAGCCTATATTTAATTGTATGTAGCCTTTATTTAATTGTATGTAGCCTATATTTAATGTATCTAGCCTTTATTTAATTGTATGTAGCCTATATTTAATGTATCTAGCCTTTATTTAATTGTATTTAGGCTTTATTTAATTGCATGTAGCCTTTATTTAATTGTAAAAATTATTTATTTAATTATATGTAGCCTTTATTTAATTGTAGGAGCCCTAATTTAATTTTATGTAGCCTTTAATAACTGTATGTAGCCTTTATTTAATTGTATGTAGTCTTTATTTAATTGTATGCAGTCTTTATTTAATTGTATGGATCCTTTATTTAATTGTATGTAGCCTTTATTTAATTGTATTTTGCCTTCATCTAATTGTATGTAGCCTTTATTTAATTGTATGTAGCATTTATTTAATTGTAAGTAGACTATATTTAATTGTATGTAGCCTTTATTTAATTGTGTGTAGCCTTTATTTAATATTATGTAGCATTCATCTAACTGTATGTAGCCTTTATTTAATTATATGTAGACTTCATTTAATTGTATGCATCCTTTATTTAATTGTATGTAACCTTTATTTAATTGTATGTAACCTTTATTTAATTGTATAAATCCTTTTTTTATTATCTGTAGCGTTTATTTAATTGTATGTAGCCTTTATTTAATTGTATGTAGCCTTTATTTAATTGTATGTAGCCTTTATTTAATATATTTAGCCTTCATTTTTTTGTACGTAGCCTTCATTTATTTGTATGTAGCATTCATTTAATTATATGTAGCCTTCATTTAATTATTTGTAGCAATCATTTAATTGTATGTAGCCTTCATTGAATTGTATGTAGCCTTCATTTAATTGTATGCAGCCTTTATTTAATTGTATGTAGCCTTTATTTAATTGTATGTAGCCTTTATTTAATTGTATATAGCCTTTATTTAATTGTTTGTAACCTTTATTAGATTGTATGTAGCCTTTATTTAATTGTATGTAGTCTTTATTTAATTATATGCAGCCTTCATTTAATTGTATGTAACCTTCATTTAATTGTATGTAGCCTTTATTTAATTGTATGGATCCTTTATTTAATTGTATGTAGCCTTTATTTAATTGTATTTTGCCTTTATCTAATTGTATGTAGCCTTTATTTAATTGTATGTAGCCTTTATTTAATTGTAAGTAGCCTATATTTAATTGCATTTAGCCTTTATTTAATTGTATGTAGCCTTTATTACATTGTAGGTAGCCATTATTTAATTGTTTGTAGCCTTTATTTAATTGTATGTATCCTTTATTTAATTGTATGTAGCCTTTATTTAATTGTATAAATCCTTTTTTAATTGTTTAAATCCTTTTTTAATTGTATGTAGCCTTTATTTAATGGTAAGTAGCCTTTATTTCAGTGTATGTAGACTTTATTTAATTGTATGTAACCTTTTTTATATTGTATATAGCCTTTATTTAATTGTATGTAGTCTTCTTTTAATTTGATGTTGCCTTCATTTAATTGTATGTAGCCTTCATTTAATTGTATGTAGCCTTCATTTAATTGTATGTAGCCTTTATTTAATTGTTTGTAGCATTTATTTAATTGTATGTAACCTTTATTTAATTGTATGTAGCCTTTATTTAATTGTATGCAGCCTTCATTTAATTGTATGTAACCTTCATTAAATTGTTTGTAGACTTCATTTAATTGTATATAGCCTTCATTTAATTGTATGTAGCCTTCCTTTATGTGTATGTACCCTTAATTCAATTGTATGTAACCTTCATTTAATTGTATATAGCCTTCATTTAATTGTATGTGGCCTTTATTTAATTGCATAAATAATTTATTTAATTGTATGTAGCCTTTATTTAATTGTAGGTAGCCCTAATTTAATTTTATGTAGCCTTCATTTAATTGTATGTAGCATTCATTTAATTGTATGTAGCCATCATTTAATTGTATGTAGCCTTCATTTAATTATATGTAGACTTCTATTAATTGTATGCAGCCTTTATTTAACTGTATGTAACATTTATTTAATTGTATGTAGCCTTTATTTAATTGTATGTATCCTTTATTTAATTGTATGTAGCCTTTATTTAATTGTACATAGCCTTAATTTAATTGTATGTAGCCTTAATTTAATTGTATGTAGCCTTTATTTAATTGTATGTAGCCTTCATTTAATTGTATGTAGCCTTCATTTAATTGTATGCATCCTTTATTTAATTGTAAGTAACCTTTATTTAATTGTATGTAGCTTTTATTTAATTTTATGTAGCCTTTATTTAATTGTATGTAGCCTTTATTACATTGTATGTAGCCATTATTTAATTATTTGGAGCCTTTATTTAATTGTATGTATCCTTTTTTTAATTGTATGTAGCCTTCATTTAATTGTATAAATCCTTTTTTAATTGTATAAATCCTATTTTAATTGTATGTAGCCTTCATTTAATTATATGTAGACTTCTATTAATTGTATGTAACATTTATTTAATTGTATGTTGCCTTTATTTAATTGTATGTAGACTTTTTTTAATTGTATGTAACCTTTATTTAATTGTATGTAGCTTTTATTTAATTTTAAGTAGCCTCTAATTAATTGTATGTAGCCTTTATTTAATTGTATGTAGCCTTTATTACATTGTATGTAGCCATTATTTAATTGTTTGTAGCCTTTATTTAATTGTATGTATCCTTTATTTAATTGGATGTAGCCTTCATTTAATTGTATAAATCCTTTTTTAATTGTATAAATCCTTTATTAAATTGTATGTAGCCTTTATTTAATTGTATGTAGCCTTTAATTAATTGTATAAATCCCTTATTTAATTGTATAAATCCTTTTTTTATTGTATGTAGCCTTTGTTTAATTGTAGGTAGCCTTTATTTCAGTGTATGTAGCCTTTATTTAATTGTTTGTAACCTTTATGAGATTGTATGTAGCCTTTATTTAATTGTATGTAGCGTTTATTTAATTGTATGCAGACTTCATTTAATTGTATGTAGCATTCATTTAATTGTATGTAACCTTCATTTAATTGTATGTAGCATTCATTTAAATGTATGTAGCCTTCATTTAATTGTATGTATCCTTTATTTCATTGTATTTAAACTTTATTTCAGTTATGGATCCTTTATTTTATTGTATGTAGCCTTTATTTAATTGTATGTAGCCTTTATTAAATTGTATGTAGCCTTTATTTAATTGTATGTAGCCTTTATTAAATTATATGTAGCCTTCATTTAATTGTATGTAGCCTTCATTTAATTGTATGTAGACTTCATTTAATTGTATGTAGCCTTCATTTATTTGTTTGTAGCCTTCATTTAATTGTATGTAGCCTTCATTTAATTGTATCTAGCCTTCATTTAATTGTATCTCGCCTTCATTTAATTGTATTCAGCCTTTATTTAATTGTATGTATCCTTCATTTAATTGTATGTAGCCTTTATTTAATTGTATGTAGCCTTTATTTATCTGTATTTTGCCTTTATCTAATTGTATGTAGCCTTTATTTAATTGTATGTAGCCTTTATTTAATTGTAAGTAGCCTTTATTTCAGTGTATGTAGCCTTTATTTAATTGTATGTAACCTTTTCATATTGTATATAGCATTTATTTAATTGTATGTAGTCTTCTTTTAATTTGATGTTGCCTTCATTTAATTGTATGTAGCCTTCATTTAATTGTATGTAGCCTTCATTTAATTGTATGTAGCCTTTATTTAATTGTTTGTAGCCTTTATTTAATTGTATGTAGCCTTTATTTAATTGTATGTAGCCTTTATTTAATTGTATGCAGCCTTCATTTAATTGTTTGTAACCTTCATTAAATTGTTTGTAGACTTCATTTAATTGTATATAGCCTTCATTTAATTGTATGTAGCCTTCCTTTATGTGTATGTAGCCTTCATTCAATTGTATGTAAACTTCATTTAATTGTATATAGCCTTCATTTAATTGTATGTGGCCTTTATTTAATTGTATAAATAATTTATTTAATTGTATGTAGCCTTTTTTAATTGTAGGTAGCCCTAATTTAATTTTATGTAGCCTTTAATAATTGTATGTAGCCTTTATTTAATAGTATGTAGCCTTTATTTAATATATGTAGCCTTCATTTATTTGTACGTAGCCTTCATTTAATTGTATGTAGCCTTTATTTAATTATATGTAGCCTTCATTAAATTGTTTGTAGCATTCATTTAATTGTATGTAGCCTTTATTTAATTGTATGTAGCCTTTATTTAATTGTATGTAGCCTTTATTTAATTGTATGTAGCCTATATTTAATGTATGTTTCCTTTATTTAATTGTATGTAGCCTTTATTTAATTGTATGTAGCATTTATTTAATTGTATGTAGCCTTCATTTAATTGTATGTAGCATTCATTTAATTGTATGTAGCCTTCATTTAATTGTATGTAGCCTTCATTTAATTATATGTAAACTTCTATTAATTGTATGCAGCCTTTATTTAAATGTATGTAATATTTATTTAAATGTATGTAGCCTTTATTTAATTGTATGTAGCCTTTTTTTAATTGTATGTAGCCTTTATTTAATTGTACGTAGCCTTTATTTATTTGTATGTAGCCTTTATTTAATTGTATGTAGCTTTTATTTAATTGTATGTAGCCTTCATTTAATTGTATGTAGCCTTCATTTAATTGTATGCAGCCTTTATTTAATTGTATGTAACCTTTATTTAATTGTATGTAGCTTTTATTTAATTTTATGTAGCCTTTATATAATTGTATGTAGCCTTTATTTAATTGTATGTAGCCTTTATTACATTGTATGTAGCAATTATTTAATTGTTTGTAGCCTTTATTTAACTGTATGTATCCTTTATTTAATTGTATGTAGCCTTCATTTAATTGTATAAATCCTTTTTTAATTGTATAAATCCTTCTTTTATTTGTATGTAGCCTTTATTTAATTGTAAGTAGCCTTTATTTCAGTGAATGTAGTCTTTATTTAGTTGTATGTAACCTTTTTTATATTGTATGTAGCCTTTATTTAATTGTATGTAGCCTTCTTTTAATTGTGTGTTGCCTTCATTTAATTGTATGTAGCCTTCATTTAATTGTATGTAGCCGTCATTTAATTGTATATAGCCTTCATTTAATTGTATGTAGCATCATTTAATTATATGTAGCCTTCATACAATTATTTGTAGCATTCATTTAATTGTATGTAGCGTTCATTGAATTGTATGTAGCCTTCATTTAATTGTATGTAGCCTTTATTTAATTGTATGTAGCCTTTATTTAATTGTATGTAGCCTTTATTTAATTGTATATAGCCTTTATTTAATTGTTTATAACCTTTATTAGATTGTATGTAGCCTTTATTTAATTGTATGTAGTCTTTATTTAATTGTATGCAGCCTTCATTTAATTGTATGTAACCTTCATTTAATTGTATGTAGCCTTCATTTAATTGTATGTAGCATTCATTTAATTGTATGTAGTCATCATTTAATTGTATGTAGCCTTCATTTAATTATATGTAAACTTCTATTAATTGTATGCAGCCTTTATTTAATTGTATGTAACATTTATTTAAATGTATGTAGCCTTCATTTTTTTGTACGTAGCCTTCATTTAATTGTATGTAGCATCATTTAATTATATGTAGCCTTCATACAATTATTTGTAGCATTCATTTAATTGTATGTAGCGTTCATTGAATTGTATGTAGCCTTCATTTAATTGTATGTAGCCTTTATTTAATTGTATGTAGCCTTTATTTAATTGTATGTAGCCTTTATTTAATTGTATATAGCCTTTATTTAATTGTTTATAACTTTTATTAGATTGTATGTAGCCTTTATTTAATTGTATGTAGTCTTTATTTAATTGTATGCAGCCTTCATTTAATTGTATGTAACCTTCATTTAATTGTATGTAGCCTTCATTTACTTGTATGTAGCCTTCATTTAATTGTCTGGAGCCTTCATTTAATTGTATGTAGCCTTTATTTAATTGTATGGAACCTTTTATTAATTGTATGTAGCCTTTATTTAATTGTATTTTGCCTTTATCTAATTGTATGTAGGCTTTATTTAATTGTATGTAGCCTTTATTTAATTGTAAGTAGCCTATATTTAATTGTATGTAGCCTTTACTTAATTGTATGTAGCCTTTATTTATTATTATGTAGCCTTTATTTAATTGCATGTAGCCTTTATGTAATTGTATGTATCCTTTATTTAATTGTATAAATCATTTATTTAATTGTATGTAGCCTTTATTTAATTGTAGGTAGCCTTAATTTAATTGTATGTAGCCTTACTTTAATTGTATGTAGCCTCTATTTAATTGTATGTAGCCTTTATTTGATATATGTTGCTTTTATTTATTGTATGTAGCGTTCCTTTAATTGTATGTAGCTTTCATTAAATTGTATGTAGCCTTTATTTAATTGTATGTAGCCTTTATTTAATTGTATGTAGCCTTTATTTAATGTATGTAGCCTTTATTTAATTGTATGTAGCCTTTATTTAATTGTATGTAGCCTTGATTTAATTATACGTCGCCTTCATTTAATTATTTGTAGCATTCATTTAATTGTATGTAGCTTTCATTTAAGTGTATGTAGCCTTCATTCAATTGTATGTAGCCTTTATTTAATTGTATGGAGCCTTTATTTAATTGCATGTATCCTTTTTTAAATTGTATATAGCCTTTATTTATTTGTTTGTAACCTTTATTAGATTGTATGTAGCCTTTATTAATGGTATGTTGCCTTTATTTAATTGTATGCAGCCTTCATTTAATTGTATGTAGCCTTCATTTAATTGTATGTAGCCTTCATTTAATTGTATGTAGCCTATATTTAATGTATGTAGCCTTTATTTAATTGATGGTAGCCTTTATTAAATTTTATGTAGCCTTTATTTTATTGTTTGTAACCTTTATTAGATTGTATGTAGCCTTCATTTAGTTGTATGTAGCCTTTTTTTAATTGTATGTAGCGTTCCTTTAAGTGTATGTAGCTTTCATTTAATTATATATAGCCTTTATTTAATTGTATGTAGCCTTAATTTATTGTATGTAGCGTTCATTTAATTTTATGTAGCCTTCATTTATTTGTATGTATCCTTCATTTAATTTTATGTAGCTTTCATTTACTTGTATGTAGCCTTCATTTAATTGTATGTAGCCTTCATTTAATTGTATTCAGCCTTTATATAATTGTATGTATGCTTTATTTAATTGTATGTAGATTTTATTTAATTGTATGTATCCTTTAGTAAACTGTATGTAGCCTTTATTTAATTGTATATAGCCTTTATTAAATTGTATGTAGCCTTCATTTAATTGTATGTAGCTTTCATTTAATTGTATGTAGCCTTCATTTAATTGCATGTAGCCTTCATTTATTTGCATGTAGCCTTCATTTAATTTTATGTAGCCTTCATTTACTTGTATGTTTTCTTTATTTAATTGTATGTAACCTTACTTTAATTGTATGTAGGCTCTATTTAATTGTATGTATCCTTTATTTAATTGTATGTAGCCTTTATTTAATTGTATTTAGCCTTTATTTAATTGCATGTAGCCTTTATGTAATTGTATGTAGCCTTTATTTAATTGTATAAATCATTTATTTAATTGTATGTAGCCTTTATTTAATTGTAGGTAGCCTTAATTTAATTGTATATAGCCTTACTTTAATTGTATGTAGCCTCTATTTAATTGTATGTAGCCTTTATTTGATATATGTTGCTTTCATTTAATTGTATGTAGCTTTCATTTAATTGTATGTAGCCTTCATTTAATTGTATATAGCCTTCATTTAATTTTATGTAGCCTTTATTTAATTTTATGTAGCCTTTTTATTGTATGTAGCCTTTATTTAATCTATGTAGCCTTACTTCAATTGTATGTAGCCTCTATTAAATTGTATGTAACATTAATTTAATTGTATGTAGCCTTTATTAAATTGTATGTAGCCTTTATTAAATAGGATGTAGCCTTTTTTAACTGTATTTAGCCTTTGTTTTATGTATATATCCTTTATATAATGGTATGTAGCCTTTATTTAAAGTATGTAGCCTTTGTTTAATTGTATGTACCCTTTATTTAATTGTACGTAGCCTTTATTAAATTGTATGTAGCCTTTATTTAATAGTATGTAGCCTTTAATAAATTGTATGTAGCCTTCATTTAATTGTATGTAGCCTTCATTTAATTGTATGTAGCCTTCATATATTTGTATGTAGCCTTCATTCAATTGTATGTACCCTCCATTTAATTGTATGTAGCCTTCATTTAATTGTATGTGGCCTTTATTTAATTGTATAAATTATTTATTTAATTTAATTTTATGTTGCCTTTAATAATTGTATGTAGCCTTTATTTAATTGTATTTAGCCTTTATTTAATATATGTAGCCTTCATTTATTTCTATGTAGCTTTCATTTAATTGTATGTAGCCTTCACTTAATTATATGTAGCCTTCATTTAATTATTTGTAGCATTTATTTAATTGTATGTAGCCTTCATTTAATTGTATGTAGCCTTCATTTAATTGTATGTAGCATTTATTAAATTGTATGTAGCCTTTATTTAATTGTGTGTAACCTTTATTAGATTGTATGTAGCCTTTATTTAATTGTATGTAGCCTTTATTTAATTGTATGCAGCCTTCATTTAATTGGTTGTAGCCTTCTTTAAAATGTATGTAGCCTTCTTTAAAATGTATGTAGCCTTCATTTAATTGTATGTAGCATTCATTTAAATGTATGTAGCCTTCATTTAATTGTATGTAGCATTTATTTAATTGTATGTAGCCTTTATTTAAGGTATGTAGCCTTTATTTAATTGTGTGTAACCTTTATTGGATTGTATGTAGCCTTTATTTAATTGTATGTAGCCTTTATTTAATTGTATGCAGCCTTCATTTAATTGTATGTAGCCTTCTTTAAATTGTATGTAGCCTACATTTAATTGTATATAGCATTCATTTAAATGTATGCAGCCTTCATTTAATTGTATGTAGCCTTTATTTAATTGTATGTAGCCTTTTTTTAATTGTATTTAGCCTTTATTTAATTGCATGTAGCCTTTATTTAATTGTATGAAGTAATTATTTATTTGTATAAATCATTTATTTAATTGTATGTAGCCTTTATTAAATTGTATGTAGCCTTCATTTAATTGTATGTAGCCTTCATTTAGTTGTATGTAGCCTTCATTTAATTATATGTAGCCTTCATTTAATTGTATGTAGCCTTCATTTAATTGTATTCAGCCTTAAATTAATTGTATGTATCCTTTATTTAATTGTATGTAGCCTTTATTTAGTTGAATTTAGCCTTTATTTAATTGCATGTAGCCTTTATTTAATTGTATAAATCATTTATTTAATTGTATGTAGCCTTTATTTAATTGTAGGTAGACTTAATTTAATTGTATGTAGCCTTACTTTAATTGTATGTAGCCTCTATTTAATTGTATGTAGCCTTTATTTGATAAATGCCTCTTTCATTTAATTGTAGGTAGTTTTCATTTAATTGTATGTTGCCTTAATTTAATTGTATGTAGTCTTCATTTAATTGTATGAAGCCTTCATTTAATTTTATGTAGCCTTCATTTAATTGTATGTAGCCTTCATTTAATTATATATAGCCTTAATTTAATTGTATGTAGCCTTTATTTAATTATATGTAGCTTCTATTAAATTGTATGTAGCCTTAATTTAATTGTATGTAGCCTTTATTAAATTGTATGTAGCCTTTATTTAATTGTATGTAGCCTTTTTTAACTGTATTTAGCCTTTATTTAATTGTAGCTTTAATTTAGTTGAATTTAGCCTTTATTTACTTGCCTTCATTTCATTGTATGTAGCCTTCATTTAATTGTATGTAGCCTTCATTTATGTGTATGTAGCCTTCATTTAATTGTATGTAGCCTTCATTTAATTATATGTCGCTTTCATTTAATTGTATTCGGCCTTAAATTAATTGTATGTATCCTTTATTTAATTGTATGTAGCCTTTATTTAGTTGAATTTAGCCTTTATTTAATTGTATGTAGCCTTCATTTAATTATATGTAGCCTTCATTTAATTGTATGTAGCCTATTTAGCCTTTATTTAATTGTATGTAGCCTTCATTTAATTATATGTAGCCTTCATTTAATTGTATGTAGCCTTCATTTAATTGTATTCAGCCTTAAATTAATTGTATGTATCCTTTATTTAATTGTATGTAGCCTTTATTTAGTTGAATGTAGCCTTTATTTAATTTCATGTAGCCTTTATTTAATTGTATAAATCATTTATTTAATTGTATGTAGCCTTTATTTAATTGTAGGTAGCCTTTATTTAATTGTATGTAGAATTTGTTTAATTGTATGTAACCTTTATTAAATTGTATGTAGCCTTTATTTAATTGTATGTAGCCTTTATTAAATTGTATGTAGCCTTCATTTAATTGTATGTAGCCTTCATTTAATTGTATGTAGCCTTCATTTTATTGTATGTAGCCTTCATTTATTTGTATGTAGCCTTCATTTAATTGTATGTAGCCTTCATTTAATTATATTTAGCCTTCATTTAATTGTATGTAGCCTTCATTTAATTGTATTCAGCCTTAAATTAATTGTATGTATCCTTTATTTAATTGTATGTAGCCTTTATTTAGTTGAATTTAGCCTTTATTTAATTGCATGTAGCCTTTATTTAATTGTATAAATCATCTATTTAATTGTATGTAGCCTTTATTTAATTGTAGGTAGCCTTAATTTAATTGTATGTAGCCTTACTTTAATTGTATGTAGCCTCTATTTAATTGTATGTAGCCTTTATTTGATAAATTTCCTTTTCATTTAATTGTATGTAGCTTTCATTTAATTGTATGTAGCCTTAATTTAATTGTATGTAGTCTTCATTTAATTGTATGAAGCCTTCATTTAATTTTATGTAGCCTTCATTTAATTGTATGTAGCCTTCATTTAATTGTATATAGCCTTAATTTAATTGTATGTAGCCTTTATTTAATTGTATGTAGCATTTATTTTATTGTATATAGTCTTTATTTTATTGTATGTAGCCTTTATTTAATCTATGTAGCCTTACTTTAATTGTATGTAGCTTCTATTAAATTGTATGTAGCCTTAATTTAATTGTATGTAGCCTTTATTAAATTGTATGTAGCATTTATTTAATTGTATGTAGCCTTTTTAAACTGTATTTAGCCTTTATTTAATTGTAGGTAGCCTTTATTTAGTTGAATTTAGCCTTTATTTAATTGCCTTCATTTCATTGTATGTAGCCTTCATCTAATTGTATGTAGCCTTCATTTAATTGTATGTATCCTTCATTTAATTATATGTAGACTTCATTTAATTGTATTCTGCCTTTATTTAATTGTATGTAACCTTTATTTAATTGTATGTAACCTTTATTTAGTTGAATTTATTCTTTATTTAATTGCATGTAGCCATTATTTAATTGTATAAATCATTTATTTAATTGTATGTAGCCTTTATTTAATTGTAGGTAGCCTTAATTTAATTGTATGTAGCCTTACTTTAATTGTATGTAGCCTCTATTTAATTGTATGTAGCCTTTATTTGATATATGTCTCTTTCATTTAATTGTATGTAGCTTTCATTTAATTGTAGGTAGCCCTAATTTAATTTTATGTAGCCTTTAATAATTGTATGTAGCCTTTATTTAATTGTATTTAGCCTTTATTTAATATATGTAGCATTCATTTATTTCTATGTAGCTTTCATTTAATTGTATGTAGCTTTCACTTAATTATATGTAGCCTTCATTTAATTATTTGTAGCATTCATTTAATTGTATGTAGCCTTCATTTAATTGTATGTAGCCTTCATTTAATTGTATGTAGCCTTTTGTTTAATTGTATGGAGCCTTTATTTAATTGAATGTAGCCTTTATTTAATTGTATGCATCCTTGATTTAATTGTATGTAGCCTTCTTTAAATTGTATGTAGCCTTCATTTAATTGTATGTAGCATTCATATAAATGTATGTATCCTTCATTTAATTGTATGTAGCCTTTATTTAATTGTATGTAGCCTTTATTTAAGGTGTGTAGCCTTTATTTAATTGTATGTATCATTTATTAAATTGTATGTAGCCTTTATTTAATTGTATGTAGCCTTTATTAAATTGTATGTAGCCTTTATTTAATTGTATGTAGCCTTCATTTAATTGTATGTAGACTTCATTTAATTGTATGTAGCCTTCATTTATTTGTATGTAGCCTTCATTTAATTGTATTTAGCCTTCATTTAATTGTATGTAGCCTTCCTTTAATTGTATGTAGCCTTCATTTAATTATATTCAGCCTTAAATTTATTGTATGTATCCTTTATTTAATTGTATGTAGCCTTTATTTAATTGAATTTAGCCTTTATTTAATTGCATGTAGCCTTTATTTAATTGTATAAATTATGTATTTAATTGTATGTAGCCTTTATTTAATTGTAGGTAGCCTTAATTTAATTGTATGTAGCCTTACTTTAATTGTATGTAGCCTCTTTTTAATTGTATGTAGCCTTTATTTGATATATGTTGCTTTCATTTAATTGTATGTAGCTTTCATTTAATTGTATGTAGCCTTAATTTAATTGTATGTAGTCTTCATTTAATTGTATGTAACCTTCATTTAATTTTATATAGCCTTCATTTAGTTGTATGTAGCATTCATTTAATTGTATGTAGCCTTAATTTAATTGTATTTGCTTTTATTTAATTGTATGTAGCCTTTATTTTATTGTAGGTAGCCTTTATTTTATTGTATGTAGCCTTTATTTAATCTATGTAGCCTTACTTTAATTGTATGTAGCCTATATTAAATTGTATGTAGCCTTAAATTAATTGTATGTAGCCTTTATTAAATTTATGTAGCCTTTATTCAATTGTATGTAGCCTTTTTAACCGTATTTAGCCTTTGTTTAATGTATATAGCCTTTATATAATAGTATGTAGCCTTTATTTAAAGTATGTAGACTTAATTTAATTTTATGTAGCCTTTATTTAATTATATGTAGCCTTTATTAAATTGTATGTAGCCTTTATTTAATAGTATGTAGCCTTTATTAAATTGTATGTAGCCTTCATTTAATTGTATGTAGCCTTTATTTAAATGTATGTAGTCTTCATTTAATTGTATAAATCATTTATTTTTTTGTAGGTAGCCTTTATTTAATTGTAGGTAGCCCTAATTTAATTGTATGTAGCCTTTAATATTTGTATGTAGCCTTTATTTAATTGTATTTAGCCTTTATTTAATATTTGTAGCCTTCATTTATTTCTATGTAGCTTTCATTTAATAGCCTTTATTTAATTGTATGTAGCCTTTATTTTATTGTATGTAGACTTTATT
Organism: Lymnaea stagnalis; assembly: GCA_964033795.1. Classification (NCBI taxonomy): domain Eukaryota; kingdom Metazoa; phylum Mollusca; class Gastropoda; family Lymnaeidae; genus Lymnaea; species Lymnaea stagnalis. The sequence continues at coordinate 600,958 of CAXITT010000447.1, read as the reverse complement.
TAATCTATGTAGACTTACATTAATTGTATGTAGCCTTTATTTAATTGTATTTTGCCTTTATTTAATCTATGTAGCCTTACTTTAATTGTATGTAGCCTCTATTAAATTGTATGTAGCCTTAAATTAATTGTATGTAGCTTTTATAAGATTGTATGTAGCCTTCATTTAATTGTATGTAGCCTTTATTTAATTGTATGTAGCCTTTATTTAGGTTATGTAGCCTTTATTTAATTGTATGTAGCATTTATTTAATTGTTTGTAGCCTTTATTAAATTGTATGTAGCCTTTATTTAATTGTATGCAGCCTTTATAAAATTGAATGTAGACTTCATTTAATTGTATGTAGCCTTTTTTAACTGTATTTAGCCTTCATTTAATTGTAGGTAGCCTTAATTTAATTGTATGTAGCCTTCATTTAATTGTAGGTAGCGTTAATTTAATTGTATGTAGCCTTACTTTAATTGTATGTAGCCTCTATTTAATTGTATGTAGCCTTTATTTGATATATGTTGCTTTCATGTATTGTATGTAGCGTTCCTTTAATTGTATGTAGCCTTTTTAACTGTATTTAGCCTTAATTTAATTGTATGTAGCCTTACTTTAATTGTATGTAGCCTCTATTTAATTGTATGTAGCCTTTATTTGATATATGTTGCTTTCATTTATTGTATGTATCGTTCCTTTAATTGTATGTAGCCTTTTTAACTGTATTTAGCCTTAATTTAATTGTATGTAGCCTTTATTTCAGGGTATGTAGACTTCATTTAATTGTAGGTAGCCTTACTTTAATTGTATGTAGCCTCTATTTAATTGTATGTAGCCTTTTGTTTAATTGTATGGAGCCTTTATTTAATTGTATGTAGCATTTATTTAATTGTATGCAGCCTTCATTTAATTGTAGGTAGCCTTTATTTCAGGGCATGTAGACTTTATTTAATTGTATGTAGCCTTTATTTAATTGTCGGTAGCCTTCATTTAATTATATGTAGCCTTTATTTAATTGTATGTAGCCTTCATTTAATTGTAGGTAGCCTTAATTGTATTGTATGTAGCCTTACTTTAATTGTATGTAGCCTCTATTTAATTGTATGTAGCCTTTATTTGATATATGTTGCTTTCATTTAATTGTATGTAGCTTTCATTTAATTGTATGTAGCCTTTTTTAAATGTATTTTGCCTTCATTTAGTTGTAGGTAGCCTTTTTTTCAGGGTATATAGACTTTATTTAATTGTATGTAGCCTTTATTTGATTGTATGCAGCCTTAATTTAATTGTAGGTAGCCTTAATTTAATTGTATGTAGCCTTACTTTAATTGTATGTAGCCTCTATTTAATTGTATGTAGCCTTTATTTGATATATGTTGCTTTCATTTAAATGTATGTAGCTTTCATTTAATTGTATGTAGCCTTTTTTAACTGTATTTAGCCTTCATTTAATTGTAGGTAGCCTTTATTTCAGGGTGTGTAGACTTTATTTAATTGTATGTAGCCTTTATTTATTTGTATGAAGCCTTAAATTTATTGTAGGTAGCCTTAATTTAATTGTATGTAGCCTTACTTTAATTGTATTTAGCCTCTATTTAATTGTATGTAGCCTTTATTATATATATGTTTCTTTCATTTAATTGTATGTAGCTTTCATTTAATTGTATGTAGCCTTTTTTAACTGTATTTAGCCTTCATTTAATTGTAGGTAGCCTTTCTTTCAGGATATGTAGACTTTATTTAATTGTATGTAGCCTTTATTTAATTGTATGTAGCCTTCATTTAATTGTAGGTAGCCTTTATTTAATTGTATGTAGCCTTACTTTAATTGTATGTAGCCTCTATTTAATTGTATGTAGCCTTTATTTGATATATGTTGCTTTCACTTAATTGTATGTAGCTTTCATTTAATTGTATGTAGCCTTTTTTAAATGTATTTAGCCTTCATTTAATTGTAGTTAGCCTTTATTTCAGGGTATGTAGACTTTATTTAATTGTATGTAACCTTTATTTAATTGTATGTAGCTTTCATTTAATTGTATGTAGCCTTTTTAACTGTATTTAGCCTTCATTTAATTGTAGGTAGTCCTTTTTCAGGGTATGTAGACTTTATTTAATTGTATGTTGCCTTTATTTAATTGTAGGTAGCCTTAATTTAATTGTATGTAGCCTTACTTTAATTGTCTGTAGCCTCTATTTAATTGTATGTAGCCTTTTTTTGACATATGTTGCTTTCATTTAATTGTATGTAGCCTTTGTTTACTGTATTTAGCCTTCATTTAATTGTAGGTAGCCTTTATTTCAGGGTATGTAGACTTCATTTAATTGTAGGTAGCCTTACTTTAATTGTATGTAGCCACTATTTAATTGTATGTAGCCTTTATTTGATATATGTTCCTTACATTTAATTGTATGTAGCCTTTTTTAACTGTATTTAGCCTTCATTTAATCGTAGGTAGCCTTTATTTCAGGGTATGTAGACTTTATTTAATTGTATGTAGCCTTTATTTAATTGTATGTATCCTTCATTTAATTGTAGGTAGCCTTAATTTAATTGTATGTAGCCTTACTTTAATTGTATGTAGCCTCTATTTAATTGTATGTAGCCTTTATTTGATATATGTTGCTTTCATTTAATTGTATGTAGCTCTCATTTAATTGTATGTATCCTTTTTTAAATGTATTTAGCCTTCATTTAATTGTAGGTAGCCTTTTATTCAGGGTATGTAGACTTTATTTAATTGTATGTAGCCTTTATTTAATTGTATGAGGCCTTAATTTAATTGTAGGTAGCCTTAATTTAATTTTGTGTAGCCTTACTTTAATTGTATGTAGCCTCTATTTAATTGTATGTAGCCTTTATTTGATATATGTTGCTTTCATTTAATTGTATGTAACTTTCATTTAATTGTATGTAGCCTTTTTTAACTGTCTTTAGCCTTCATTTAATTGTAGGTAGCCTTTATTTCAGGGCATGTAGACTTTATTTAATTGTATGTAGCCTTTATTTAATTGTATGTAGCCTTCATTTAATTGTAGGTAGCCTTAATTTAATTGTATGTAGCCTTACTTTAATTGTATGTAGCCTCTATTTAATTGTATGTAGCCTTTATTTAATTGTAGGTAGCCTCAATTTAATTGTATGTAGCCTTACTTTAATTGTATGTAGCCTCTATTTAATTGTATGTAGCCTTTATTTGACATATGTTGCTTTCATTTAATTGTATGTAGTCTTTTTTTACTGTATTAAGCCTTCATTTAATTGTAGGTAGCCTTTATTTCAGGGTATGTAGACTTCATTTAATTGTAGTAAGCATTACTTTAATTGTATGTAGCCTCTATTTAATTGTATGTAGCCTTTATTTGATATATGTTCCTTTCATTTAATTGTATGTAGCCTTTTTTAACTGTATTTAGCCTTCATTTAATTGTAGGTAGCCTTTCTTTCAGGGTATGTAGACTATATTTAATTATATGTAGCCTTTATTTAATTGTATGTAGCCTTCATTTAATTGTAGGTAGCCTTATATGTATTGTATGTAGCCTTACTTTAATTGTATGTAGCCTCTATTTAATTGTATGTAGCCTTTATTTGATATATGTTGCTTTCATTTAATTGTCTGTAGCTTTCATTTAATTGTATCCAGCCTTTTTTAAATGTATTTAGCCTTCTTTTAATTGTAGGTAGCCTTAATTTCAGGGTATGTGGACTTTATTTAATTGTATGTAGCCTTTATTTAATTGTTTGCAGCCTTAATTTATTTGTAGGTAGCCTTAATTTAATTGTATGTAGCCTTACTTTAATTGTATGTAGGCTCTATTTAATTGTATGTAGCCTTTATTTGATATATGTTGCTTTCATTTAATTGTATGTAGCTTTCATTTAATTGTATGTAGCCTTTTTTAACTGTATTTAGCCTTCATTTAATTGTAGGTAGCCTTTCTTTCAGGATATGTAGACTTTATTTAATTGTATGTAGCCTTTATTTAATGGTATGTAGCTTTCATTTAATTGTAGGTAGCCTTTATTTAATTGTATGTAGCCTTACTTTAATTGTATGTAGCCTCTATTTAATTGTATGTAGCCTTTATTTGATATATGTTGCTTTCATTTAATTGTATGTAGCTTTCATTTAATTGTATGTAGCCTTTTTTAAATGTATTTAGCCTTCATTTAATTGTAGTTAGCCTTTATTTCAGGGTATGTAGACTTTATTTAATTGTATGTAGCCTTTATTTAATTGTATGTAGCTTTCATTTAATTGTATGTAGCCTTTTTAACTGTATTTAGCCTTCATTTAGTTGTAGGTAGCCCTTTTTTCAGGGTATGTAGACTTTATTTAATTGTATGTAGCCTTTATTTAATTGTAGGTAGCCTTAATTTAATTGTATGTAGCCTTATTTTATTTGTATGTAGCCTCTATTTAATTGTATGTTGCCTTTATTTGATATATGTTGCTTTCATTTAAATGTCTGTAGCTTTCATTTAATTGTATGTAGCCTTTTTTAACTGTATTTAGCCTTCATTTAATTGTAGGTAGCCTTTCTTTCAGGATATGTAGACTTTATTTAATTGTATGTAGCCTTTATTTAATTGTATGTAGCCTTCATTTAAGTGTAGGTAGCCTTTATTTAATTGTATGTAGCCTTACTTTAATTGTATGTAGCCTCTATTTAATTGTATGTAGCCTTTATTTGATATATGTTGCTTTCATTTAATTGTATGTAGCTTTCGTTTAATTGTATGTAGCCTTTTTTAAATGTATTTAGCCTTCATTTAATTGTAGTTAGCCTTTATTTCAGGGTATGTAGACTTTATTTAATTGTATGTAGCCTTTATTTAATTGTATGTAGCTTTCATTTAATTGTATGTAGCCTTTTTAACTGTATTTAGCCTTCATTTAATTGTAGGTAGCCCTTTTTTTAGGGTATGTAGACTTTATTTAATTGTATGTTGCCTTTATTTAATTGTAGGTAGCCTTAATTTAATTGTATGGAGCCTTACTTTAATTGTATGTAGCCTCTATTTAATTGTATGTAGCCTTTATTTGATATATATTGCTTTCATTTAATTGTATGTAGCCTTTTTTAACTGTATTTAGCCTTCATTTAATTGTAGGTAGCCTTTATTTCAGAGTATGTAAACTTTATTTAATTGTATGTAGCCTTTATTTAATTGTAGGTAGCCTTAATTTATTTGCATGCAAGCTTACTTTAATTGTATGTAGCCTCTATTTAATTGTATGTAGCCTTTATTTGATATATGTTGCTTTCATTTAATTGTATGTAGCTTTCATTTAATTGTATGTAGACTTTTTAACTGTATTTAGCCTTCATTTAATTGTAGGTAGCCCTTTTTTCAGGGTATGTAGACTTTATTTAATTGTATGTAGCCTTTATTTAATTGTAGGTAGCCTTAATTTAATTGTATGTAGCCTTACTTTAATTGTATGTAGCCTCTATTTAATTGTATGTAGCCTTTATTTGATATATGTTCCTTTTATTTAATTGTATGTAGCCTTTTTTAACTGTATTTAGCCTTCATTTAATTGTAGGTAGCCTTTCTTTCAGGGTATGTAGACTATATTTAATTATATGTAGCCTTTATTTAATTGTATGTAGCCTTCATTTAATTGTATGTAGCCTTTTTTGATATATGTTGCTTTCATTTAATTGTATGTAGTTTTTATTTAATTGTATGTAGCCTTTTTTAACTGTATTTAGCCTTCATTTAAGTGTAGGTAGCCTTTCTTTCAGGGTATGTAGATTTTATTTAATTGTATGTAGCCTTTATTTAATTGTATGTAGCCTTCATTTAATTGTAGGAAGCCTTAATTGTATTGTATGTAGCCTTACTTTAATTGTATGTAGCCTCTATTTAATTGTATGTAGCCTTTATTTGATATATGTTGCTTTCATTTAATTGTATGTAGCTTTCATTTAATTGTATGTAGCCTTTTTTAAATGTATTTAGCCTTCATTTAGTTGTAGGTAGCCTTTATTTCAGGGTATGTAGACTTTATTTAATTGTATCTAGCCTTTATTTAATTGTATGCAGCCTTAATTTAATTGTAGGTAGCCTTAATTTAATTGTATGTAGCCTTACTTTAATTGTATGTAGCCTCTATTTAATTGTATGTAGCCTTTATTTGATATATGTTGCTTTCATTTAATTGTATGTAGCTTTCATTTAATTGTATGTAGCCTTTTTTTAACTGTATTTAGACTCCATTTAATTGTAGGTAGCCTTTATTTCAGGGTGTGTAGACTTTATTTAATTGTATGTAGCCTTTATTTATTTGTATGCAGCCTTAATTTAATTGTAGTTAGCCTTAATTTAATTGTATGTAGCCTTACTTTAATTGTATCTAGCCTCTATTTAATTTTATGTAGCCTTTATTTGATATATGTTGCTTTCATTTAATTGTATGTAGCTTTCATTTAATTGTATGTAGCCTTTTTTAACTGTATTTAGCCTTCATTTAATTGTATGTAGCCTTTCTTTCAGGATATGTAGACTTTATTTAATTGTATGTAGCCTTTATTTAATTGTATGTAGCCTTCATTTAATTGTAGGTAGCCTTTATTTAATTGTATGTAGCCTTACTTTAATTGTATGTAGCCTCTATTTACTTGTATGTAGCCTTTATTTGATATATGTTGCTTTCACTTAATTGTATGTAGCTTTCATTTAATTGTATGAAGCCTTTTTTAAATGTATTTAGCCTTCATTTAATTGTAGTTAGCCTTTATTTCAGGGTATGTAGACTTTATTTAATTGTATGTACCCTTTATTTAATTGTATGTAGCTTTCATTTAATTGTATGTAGCCTTTTTAACTGTATTTAGCCTTCATTTAGTTGTAGGTAGCCCTTTTTTCAGGGTATGTAGACTTTATTTAATTGTATGTAGCCTTTATTTAATTGTAGGTAGCCTTAATTTAATTGTATGTAGCCTTACTTTAATTGTATGTAGCCTCTATTTAATTGTATATAGCCTTTATTTGACATATGTTGCTTTCATTTAATTGTATGTAGCCTTTTTTTTACTGTATTTAGCCTTCATTTAATTGTAGGTAGCCTTTATTTCAGGGTATGTAGACTTCATTTAATTGTAGGTAGCCTTACTTTAATTGTATGTAGCCTCTATTTAATTGTATGTAGCCTTTATTTGATATATGTTCCTTTCATTTAATTGTATGTAGCCTTTTTTAACTGTATTTAGCCTTCATTTGATTGTAGGTAGCCTTCCTTTAAGGGTATGTAGACTATATTTAATTATATGTAGCCGTTATTTAATTGTATGTAGCCTTCATTTAATTGTAGGTAGCCTTAATTGTATTGTATGTAGCCTTACTTTAATTGTATGTAGCCTCTATTTAATTGTATGTAGCCTTTATTAGATATATGTTGCTTTCATTTAATTGTCTGTAGCTTTCATTTAATTGTATCCAGCCTTCTTTAAATGTATTTAGCCTTCATTTAATTGTAGATAGCCTTTCTTTCAGGGTATGTAGACTATATTTAATTATATGTAGCCTTTATTTAATTGTATGTAGCCTTCATTTAATTGTAGGTAGCCTTAATTGTATTGTATGTAGCCTTACTTTAATTGTATGTATCCTCTTTTTAATTGTATGTAGCCTTTATTTGATATATGTTGCTTTCATTTAATTGTCTGTAGCTTTCATTTAATTGTATGTAGCCTTTTTTAACTGTATTTAGCCTTCATTTAATTGTAGGTAGCCTTTATTTTAGGGTATGTAGACTTTATTTAATTGTATGTAGCCTTTATTTAATTGTATGTAGCCTCTATTTAATTGTAGGTAGCCTTTATTTAATTGAATGTAGTCTTATTTTAATTGTATGTAGCCTCTATTTAATTGTATGTAGCCTTTATTTGATATATGTTGCTTTCATTTAATTGTATGTAGCTTTCATTTAATTGTATGTAGCCTTTTTTAAATGTATTTAGCCTTCATTTAATTGTAGTTAGCCTTTATTTCAGGGTATGTAGACTTTATTTAATTGTATGTAACCTTTATTTAATTGTATGTAGCTTTCATTTAATTGTATGTAGCCTTTTTAACTGTATTTAGCCTTCATTTAATTGTAGGTAGCCCTTTTTTCAGGGTATGTAGACTTTATTTAATTGTATCTTGCCTTTATTTAATTGTAGGTAGCCTTAATTTAATTGTATGTAGCCTTACTTTAATTGTATGTAGCCTCTATTTAATTGTATGTAGCCTTTATTTGACATTTGTTGCTTTCATTTAATTGTATGTAGCCTTTTTTACTGTATTTAGCCTTCATTTAATTGTAGGTAGCCTTTATTTCAGGGTATGTAGACTTCATCTAATTGTAGGTAGCCTTACTTTAATTGTATGTAGCCACTATTTAATTGTATGTAGCCTTTATTTGATATATGTTCCTTTCATTTAATTGTATGTAGACTTTTTTAACTGTATTTAGCCTTCATTTAATTGTAGGTAGCCTTTCTTTCAGGGTATGTAGACTAAATTTAATTATATGTAGCATTTATTTAATTGTATGTAGCCTTCATTTAATTGTAGGTAGCCTTAATTGTATTGTATGTAGCCTTACTTTAATTGTATGTAGCCTCTATTTAATTGTATGTAGCCTTTATTTGATATATGTTGCTTTCATTTAATTGTATGTAGCTTTCATTTAATTGTATGTAGCCTTTTTTAACTGTATTTAGCCTTCATTTAATTGTAGGTAGCCTTTATTTCAGGGCATGTAGACTTTATTTAATTGTATGTAGCCTTTATTTAATTGTATGTAGCCTTCATTTAATTGTAGGTAGCCTTAATTTAATTGTATGTAGCATTACTTTAATTGTATGTAGCCTTACTTTAATTGTATGTAGCCTTTATTTGATATATGTTGCTTTCATTTAATTGTATGTAGCTTTCATTTAATTGTATGTATCCTTTTTTAACTGTATTTAGCCTTCATTTAATCGTAGGTAGCCTTTATTTAAGTGTATGTAGACTTTATTTAATTGCAAGTAGCCTTTATTTTATTGTATGTAGCCTTTTTTAATCTATGTAGCCTTACTTTAATTGTATTTAGCCTTTATTTAATTGTATTTAGCCTGTATTTAATTGTATGTAGCCTTTATTTAATCTATGTAGCCTTACTTTATTTGTATGTAGCCTTTTTTAAATGTATTTAGCCTTCATTTAATTGTAGGTAGCCTTTATTTCAGGGTATGTAGACTTTATTTAATTGTATTTAGCCTTCATTTAATTGTAGGTAGCCTTAATTTAATTGTATGTAGCCTTCATTTAATTGTAGGTAGCCTTAATTTAATTGTATGTAGCCTTAATTTAATTGTATGTAGCCTTACTTTAATTGTATGTAGCCTCTATTTAATTGTATGTAGCCTTTATTTGATATATGTTACTTTCATTTAATTGTATGTAGCCTTTTTTAACTGTATTTAGCCTTCATTTAATTGTAGGTAGCCTTTATTTCAGGGTATGTAGACTTTATTTAATTGTATGTAGCCTTTATTTTATTGTATGTAGCCTTTATTTGATATATGTTGCTTTGATTTAATTGTATGTTGCTTTCATTTAATTGTATGTAACCTTTTTAACTGTATTTAGCCTTAATTTAATTGTAGGTAGCCCTTTTTCAGGGTATGTAGACTTTTTTTAATTGTATGTAGCCTTTATTTATTTGTAGGTAGCCTTAATTTAATTGTATGTAGCCTTACTTTAATTGTATGTAGCCTCTATTTAATTGTATTTAGCCTTTATTTGATATATGTTGCTTTCATTTAATTGTATGTAGCTTTCATTTAATTGTATGTAGCCTTTTTTACTGTATTTAGCCTTCATTTAATTGTAGGTAGCCTTCATTTCAGGGTATGTAGACTTCATTTAATTGTAGGTAGCCTTACTTTAATTGTATGTAGCCTCTATTTAATTGTATGTAGCCTTTATTTGATATATGTTGCTTTCATTTAATTGTATGTAGCTTTCATTTACTTGTATGTAGCCTTTTTTTAAATGAATTTAGCTTTCATTTAATTGTAGGTAGCCTTTATTTCAGGGTATGTAGACTTTTTTTAATTGTATGTAGCCTTTATTTATTTGTAGGTAGCCTTAATTTAATTGTATGTAGCCTTACTTTAATTGTATGTAGCCACTATTTAATTGTATGGAACCTTTATTTGATATATGTTACTTTCATTTAATTGTATGTAGCCTTTTTTAACTGTATTTAGCCTTCATTTAATTGTAGGTAGCCTTTATTTCAGGGTATGTAGACTTTATTTAATTGTATGTAGCTTTCATTTAATTGTATGTAGCCTTTTTTACTGTATTTTGCCTTCATTTAATTGTAGGTAGCCTTCATTTCAGGGTATGTAGACTTCATTTAATTGTAGGTAGCCTTACTTTAATTGTATGTAGCCTCTATTTAATTGTATGTAGCCTTTATTTGATATATGTTGCTTTCATTTAATTGTATGTAGCTTTCATTTAATTGTATGTAGCCTTTTTTAATGAATTTAACCTTCATTTAATTGTAGGTAGCCTTTATTTCAGGGTATGTAGACTTTTTTTAATTGTATGTAGCCTTTATTTATTTGTAGGTAGCCTTAATTTAATTGTATGTAGCCTTACTTTAATTGTATGTAGCCTCTATTTAATTGTTTTTAGCCTTTATTTGATATATGTTGCTTTCATTTAATTGTATGTAGCTTTCATTTAATTGTATGTAGCCTTTTTTACTGTATTTAGCCTTCATTTAATTGTAGGTAGCCTTTATTTCAGGGTATGTAGACTTCATTTAATTGTAGGTAGCCTTACTTTAATTGTATGTAGCCTCTATTTAATTGTATGTAGCCTTTATTTGATATATGTTGCTTTCATTTAATTGTATGTAGCTTTCATTTAATTGTATGTAGGCTTTTTTAAATGAATTTAGCCTTCATTTAATTGTAGGTAGCCTTTATTTCAGGGTATGTAGACTTTATTTAATTGTATGTAGCTTTTATTTAATTGTATGCAGCCTTAATTTAATTGTAGGTAGCCTTAATTTAATTGTATGTAGCCTTACTTTAATTGTATGTAGCCTCTATTTAATTGTATGTAGCCTTTATTTGATATATGTTGCTTTCATTTAATTGTATGTACCTTTCATTTAATTGTATGTAGCCTTTTTTAACTGTATTTAGCCTTCATTTAATTGTAGGTAGCCTTTATTTCAGGGCATGTAGACTTTATTTAATTGTATGTAGCTTTTATTTAATTGTATGTAGCCTTCATTTAATTGTAGGTAGCCTTAATTTAATTGTATGTAGCCTTACTTTAATTGTATGTAGCCTTACTTTAATTGTATGTAGCCTTTATTTGATATATGTTGCTTTCATTTAAATGTATGTAGCTTTCATTTAATTGTATTTAGCCATTATTTAATTGTAGGTAGCCTTTCTTTCAGGGTATGTAGACTATATTTAATTGTATGTAGCCTTCATTTAATTGTAGGTAGCCTTAATTTTATTGTATGAAGCCTTACTTTAATTGTATGTAGCCTCTTTTTAATTGTATGTAGCCTTTATTTGATATATGTTGCTTTCATTTAATTGTATGTAGCTTTCATTTAATTGTATGTAGCCTTTTTAACTGTATTAAGCCTTCATTTAATTGTAGGTAGCCTTTATTTCAGGGTATGTAGACTTTATTTAATTGTATGTAGCCTTTATTTAATTGTATGTAGCCTTCATTTAATTGTAGGTAGCCTTAATTTAATTGTATGTAGCCTCTATTTAATTGTATGTAGCCTTTATTTGATATATTTTTCTTTCATTTAATTGTATGTAGCTTTCATTTAATTGTATGTAGCCTTTTTTAACTGTATTTAGCCTTCATTTAATTGTAGGTAGCCTTTATTTCAGGGCATGTAGACTTTATTTAATTGTATGTAGCCTTTATTTAATTGTATGTAGCCTTTATTTGATATATGTTTCTTTCATTTAATTGTATGTAGCTTTCATTTAATTGTATATAGCCTTAATTTAATTGTATGTATTCTTCATTTAATTGTATGTAGCCTTCATTTAATTTTATGTAGCCTTCATTTAATTGTATGTAGCCTTCATTTAATTGTAGGTAGCCTTAATTTAATTGTATGTAGCCTTACTTTAATTGTATGTAGCCTCTATTTAATTGTATGTAGCCTTTATTTGATATATGTTGCTTTCATTTAATTGTATGTAGCTTTCATTTAATTGTATGTAGCCTTTTTTAAATGTATTTAGCCTTCATTTAATTGTAGGTAGCCTTTATTTCAGGGTATGTAGACTTTATTCAATTGTATGTAGCTTTTATTTAATTGTATGCAGCCTTAATTTAATTGTATGTAGCCTTACTTTAATTGTATGTAGCCTCTATTTAATTGTATTTAGCCTTTATTTGATATATGTTGCTTTCATTTAATTGTTTGTAGCTTTCATTTAATTGTATGTAGCCTTTTTCACTGTATTTAGCCTTCATTTAATTGTAGGTAGCCTTTATTTCAGGGTATGTAGACTTCATTTAATTGTAGGTAGCCTTACTTTAATTGTATGTAGCCTCTATTTAATTGTATGTAGCCTTTATTTGATATATGTTGCTTTCATTTAATTGTATGTAGCTTTCATTTAATTGTATGTAGCCTTTTTTAAATGAATTTAACCTTCATTTAATTGTAGGTAGCCTTAATTTAATTGTATGTAGCCTCTATTTAATTGTATGTAGCCTTTATTTGATATATTTTTCTTTCATTTAATTGTATGTAGTAGCTTTCATTTAATTGTATGTAGCCTTTTTTAACTGTATTTAGCCTTCATTTAATTGTAGGTAGCCTTTATTTCAGGGCATGTAATCAGAGATGGGATTAGTGTACATGTTTTTTTTTATGAGGAATATTTCTTTGACTATGACATTATTAGTCAAGTAAATCCTCAACAAACTGTGATGTATAATCTAAAATGTCACCATTGCTGGTCAAGGGATGAGCCAAAAGTCACTGTCTTCAAAATGCTTGGTTAATGATGTGATTTCGGGGTTTGTACTGCATTGTTGATATTCGACGCCATTTTTGTTACCACTTCCTGTCTTACTTGAAGCGTAGCAAAACTCTATTGCTGTCTGTGCTCTCAGACTGAAACACACGGAGTGACTTGTGGTATGTTCAAATACAATATTACACTATATACAATTGTGGTAACGGCTCTGGTCAATAAATTGTTCATTTTTGATGCCGAGAGACCAGAAATAGGCCTTATATTTGACAATTTGGACTTCAGTAGGAAGACAGTTTTCCGCATAGCTGGTACTGCTCACTGTGTGTTTATAGACATTTTACATAGAGCATCCCGATCATGCTCTACTCAGAGGCCCTTAGGCCGTCAAAAACTGGTACTATTGTATCTGGCCTGCATCCTCCTGGCAAATTCGTACTCTCCTGAACCCAACCCTGGACCGAACGTTACTACTAGTGCTGGTTCTCCCTTGCATACCCCATCAAGTTCCAAATCCCAGTCATCATGGATCTGCGGAGCATGTGACCATGTTGTACATGTGGAGGACAGAGGCGTTGCCTGTGAACAATGTGGGCAATGGTTCCATCGTCAATGCCAAAGCATCGACACTTCTAATTACAACCAACATGCTAAAAATTCTGACGTGCCATGGCACTGTACTGTCTGCGGCTGCCAGATTAACCAGTCTGTGTTTGACCCACATAGTGCAGGGACGGACTCTACCTTCCCAGATTTCTCTCTGAACCACTCAATCTCCACACCAAGAGACATTCGAAGTTTTCAACCACCACACTGCTCTACTCCTATGCGCTGCAGTCAACAAGACAAATGGAGACACAGGCCATTGCGCATATTAAATGTAAACTTCCAGTCTGCAAGTGGTAAGCGAGTAGAGATAGCTAACCTAATTAACAGCCTAAAACCCGACATCATCTTGGGCTCAGAAACATGGCTGAATCCCTCCATAGCAAACGCAGAGGTTGTACCAGATATATACAAAGTATTTCGTCGAGACAGAAAAGACAGAGGAGGAGGAGTGCTTGTTGCAGTCCATCACAACTTGGACTGCCACGCTGTTCCAGAACTCGATGTTGACGACTGCGAGATCCTGTGGGTAAAATTGAAACTAAAGGGTAGACGCACACTCTACGTGTGTGCCTATTATCGACCAAATACAGCAGATGAACCAAGCCTGAGGAGGTTCGAGGTATCGCTTCACAGAGCAACACAGTCAAAAAACGCTTTTCTCCTTATAGGGGGGGATTTTAACTTTCCTGGTTGGAATTGGCAGATTCCTGCCTTGAAGCCCAAGTCCCCATACCCTGTTCTACACTCAGAATTCATGGAGATAATTAACAACCATGGTCTGGAACAGCTGGTTAAAGAACCCACGAGGGGGGAAAACACTCTTGACCTACTCCTCACCAATTGTCCACATCGTGTCCAAAAAGTTGAGGTCATCCCCGGGATTTCGGACCACAGCATTCCTTATTGTGAATTTCAGGTCAACACACTAAAAATGAAACAAATCATTCGAGAAATCCCAATTTATGCCAAGGCAGACTGGGATGGCCTAAGGATTGCAACCACAGAGCTAAGCTCAAACATGAAGGTGATTCAAGGTACAGCGACAACAGACGAGCTGTGGGTGAAGTTCAAGACTACAATCACTGATGCAGTGAAGAAATTTATACCACACCAAATCACCAAACCTAGGATAAATCAGCCATGGGTCACGGCTGAAATCCGTAGGCTCATCCACAGGAGAGACCGCCAATACAAACGCATGAAGAAAAATGGCTCGATGGAACTGAGAGAGGAGGTACTGAGACTCCGCCGAACCATTCAACGCTTATTGCGTAGATCGTATTGGAACTACATGAACGGCATCTTCTCAGAGGAAGACACCCCGACCAAAGATGTCAAGAACAAGCGCTTCTGGAGCTATGTGAAACACCAAAAGTCCTCAAACGCTGGAGTTTCCCCCTTGAGGTGGGATGGCCAATTGACATCTGACCCAAAAGCACAGGCGGAGATACTCAATCAGCAGTTCCAGTCGGTCTTTGGTGACGGTAGAGAGTACTCTGAGACTGAGTTCCTTCTGAAGACCAAAATGATGAACAGAGCCTATCCTATCATGGGAGATATCCAGATATCAGAACAAGGTGTGTTTGCCCTCCTCAATACCATTAACCCTTACAAAGCATGTGGTCCTGACAACATTAAACCACGAGTGCTCAAAGAATTAGCCAAAGAAATCGCTCCTGCACTGACAATCCTCTTCCAATCGTCACTATGCACAGGAAATGTTCCAGCAGACTGGAGAACAGCGCATGTCACTCCAATTTACAAGAAAGGGGAGCATTCCGACCCTGCCAACTATCGTCCGATATCCCTCACTAGCGTCGTCTGCAAATTGTTGGAGCACATAATCGTAAGCTCTGTCATGAAGCATCTTGAAAGCAAAAATATACTCAATGACTGTCAACATGGCTTCCGAGTCAATAGGTCATGTGAGACCCAGCTTCTCGAATTTGTAGAAGACTTGATGACCAATCTGGAGAACCACAAGCAGACTGACGTGCTAGTAATGGACTTCGCAAAAGCATTTGACCGGGTGAATCATAGTTTGCTTCTACACAAACTCCAGATATATGGGATTCAAGGCACCACTAAAACATGGATCTCTAGCTTCCTCAGCCACCGACGCCAAGCAGTAGTGGTGGGCGGTACAAGCTCCTCCTTTGTCAATGTGAAGTCAGGGGTCCCCCAGGGATCAGTCCTGGGCCCCTGTTTGTTCCTAGCATACATTAATGACCTACCGGAGAAACTGACATCACAGGCAAGACTGTTTGCAGATGACACAGCAGTGTATAGGACGATCGCCAACAGATCTGACCAGGACCAGCTACAACAGGATCTCAATCTGTTAGCTGAGTGGGAGATGAGCTGGGACATGGAATTTCATCCTGCCAAGTGCCAGACACTATCAATCTCTAGAAGTTGTACTCCTCTACACTACCAATACAAACTGCACGGCCATATTCTTGAGCAAGTTTCCTCCGTAAAGTACCTGGGTGTTACCATTCAAAGAGAGGTCCGCTGGGACGAGCATATTAACAATGTATGTAACCAAGCAAACCAAGCCTTGGGGTTCTTAAGGCGAAATCTAAAGATTGGCAACTCCTGTGTGAAAGAAAGAGCATATAAAGCCTTTATCCGTCCGATTTTAGATTATGCATCTTCAGTCTGGGACCCATTTACCCAGAAGAGCATTGACAGGTTGGAGGCGGTCCAGCGACGAGCAGCACGCTTTGTCCTAAACCGCTACAGGAATACCTCTAGTGTTGGCAGCATGCTAGAAACACTAGGCTGGTCACCATTGGAGAAACGACGACGACAATCCAGGCTCTCCATGATGTACAAGATAAATAATGGGCTGGTCCACTGTTCCAGTATTAAACAGAAACTCGTCCCTCTCCCCCATAGACAGCGACGAGGCCATGACAGGCAATTCAGGCTCATACCAGCAAGAAGCCAGTATAGGAGCTGCTCATTCCTGCCCAAGACAATCAGGGACTGGAACCATCTTTCAAAAGGAACGGTTGAGGCGACAACACTAGACACATTTGTGTCTATTGCCTCCAGCCTTCAAACCCCTAGTGCATAATTTCCTCATCACCACCAGTAACAGAAACATTGCAAATCCCATCTACATGCATAGGAGCCAAAATGATCAATAAATTGATCGTGGGCCCTTAAGATATAGAAGAAGAGAAGAAGATGTAGACTTTATTTAATTGTATGTAGCCTTTATTTAATTGTATGTAGCCTTTATTTGATATATGTTGCTTTCATTTAATTGTATGTAGCTTTCATTTAATTGTATGTAGCCTTAATTTAATTGTATGTAGTCTTCATTTAATTGTATGTAGCCTTCATTTAATTTTATGTAGCCTTCATTTAATTGTATGTAGCCTTCATTTAATTGTAGGTAGCCTTAATTTAATTGTATGTAGCCTTACTTTAATTGTATGTAGCCTCTATTTAATTGTATGTAGCCTTTATTTGATATATGTTGCTTTCATTTAATTGTATGTAGCTTTCATTTAATTGTATGTAGCCTTTTTTAAATGTATTTAGCCTTCATTTAATTGCAGGTAGCCCTTATTTCAGGGTTGTAGACTTTATTTAATTGTATGTAGCCTTTATTTAATTGTATGCAGCCTTAATTTAATTGTAGGTAGCCTTAATTTAATTTGTATGTAGCCTTACTTTAATTGTATGTAGCCTCTATTTAATTGTATGTAGCCTTTATTTGATATATGTTGCTTTCATTTAATTGTATGTAGCTTTCATTTAATTGTATGTTGTAGCCTTTTTTAACTGTATTTAGCCTTCATTTAATTGTAGGTAGCCTTTATTTAATATATGTTGCTTTCATTTAATTGTATGTAGCTTTCATTTAATTGTATGTAGCCTTAGCTTAATTGTATGTAGTCTTCATTTAATTGTAGGTAGCCTTTATTTCAGGGCATGTAGACTTTATTTAATTGTTTGTAGCCTTTATTTAATTGTATGTAGCCTTTATTTGATATATGTTGCTTTCATTTAATTGTATGTAGCTTTCATTTAATTGTATGTAGCCTTAGCTTAATTGCATGTAGTCTTCATTTAATTGTATGTAGCCTTCATTTAATTTTATGTAGCCTTCATTTAATTGTATGTAGCCTTCATTTAATTGTATGTAGCCTTAATTTAATTGTATGTAGCCTTTATTTTATTGTATGTAGCCTTTATTTTATTGTATGTAGCCTTTATTTAATCTATGTAGCCTTACTTTAATTGTATGTAGCCTCTATTAAATTGTATGTAGCCTTAATTTAATTGTATGTAGCCTTCATTAAATTGTATGTAGCCTTTATTTAAGTTTATGTAGCCTTTATTTCAGAGTATATAGCCTTTATTTAATTGTTTGTAACCTTTATTAGATTGTATGTAGCCTTCATTTAATTGTATGTAGCGTTCCTTTAATTATTGTAGCTTTCATTTAAATGTGTGTAGCCTTTATTTAATTGTATGTAGCCTTTATTTAAGTGTATGTAGCCTTTATTTAATGTATGTAGCCTTTATTTAATTGTATGTAGCCTTGATTTAAGTGTATGTAGCCTTGATTTAATTATATGTAGCCTTCATTTAATTTTTTGTTGCATTCATTTAATTGTATGTAGCCTTCATTTAATTGTATGTAGCCTTCATTTAATTGTATGTAGCCTTTATTTAATTGTATGGAGCCTTTATTTAATCGTATGTAGCCTTTATAAAATTTTATGTAGCCTTCATTTATTTGTTTTTAACCTTTATTAGATTGTATGTAGCCTTTATTTAATTGTATGTTGCCTTTATTTAATTTTATGTAGCCTTCATTTAATTGTATGTAGCCTTTATTTAATTGTATGTAGCCTTCATTTAATTGTATGTAGCCTATATTTAATGTATTTAGCCTTTATTTAATTGATGGTAACCTTTATTAAATTGTATGTAGCCTTTATTTTATTGTTTGTAACCTTTATTAGATTGTATGTAGCCTTTATTTAATTGTATGTAGCCTTTATTTAGGGTATGTAGCCTTTATTTAATTGTATGTAGCCTTACTTTAATTGTACGTAGCATTTATTAAATTGTATGTAGCCTTTTTTTTATTGTATGTATCCTTTATTAAATTGTATGTAGCCTTCATTTAATTGTATGTAGCCTTCATTTAATTGTCTGTAACCTTCATGTATTTGTATGTAGCCTTCATTTAATTTTATTTAGCTTTCAATTACTTGTATGTAGTCTTCATTTAATTGTATGTAGCCTTCATTTAATTGTATTCAGCCTTTATTTAATTGTATGTATCCTTTTATTTAATTGTATGTAGACTTTATTTAATTGTATGTAGCCTTTATTTAATTGTTTATAACCTTTATTAGATTGTATGTAGCCTTCATTTAATTGTATGTAGCGTTCCTTTAATTGTATGTAGCTTTTATTTAATTGTATTCAGCCTTTATTTAATTGCATGTAGCCTTTATTTAATTGTATGTATCCTTTATTTAATTGTATAAATCATTTATTTAATTGTATGTAGCCTTTATTTAATTGTAGGTAGCCTTAATTTAATTGTATGTAACCTTACTTTAATTGAATGTAGCCTCTATTTAATTGTATGTATCCTTTATTTAATTGTATGTAGCCTTTATTTAATTGTATTTAGCCATTATTTAATTGCATGTAGCCTTTATGTAATTGTATGTAGCCTTTATTTAATTGTATAAATCATTTATTTAATCGTATTTAGCCTTAATTTAATTGTATGTAGCCTTTATTTAATTGTATGTAGCCTTTATTTTATTGTATGTAGCCTTTATTTAATCTATGTAGCCTTAATTTAATTGTATGTAGCCTTTATTTAATTGTATGTAGCCTTTATTTAATTGTATAAATCATTTATTTAATTCTATGTAGCCTTTATTTAATTGTAGGTAGCATTAATTTAATTGTATGTAACCTTACTTTAATTGTATGTAGCCTCTATTTAATTGTATGTATCATTTATTTAATTGTATGTAGCCTTTATTTAATTGTATTTAGCCTTTATTTAATTGCATGTAGCTTTTATGTAATTGTATGTAGCCTTTATTTAATTGTATAAATCATTTATTTAATTGTATTTAGCCTTAATTTAATTGTATGTAGCCTTTATTTAATTGTGTGTAGCCTTTATTTTATTGTATGTAGCCTTTATTTAATCTATGTAGCCTTAATTTAATTGAATGTTGCCTTTATTTAATTGTATGTAGCCTTTATTTTATTGTATGTAGCCTTTATTTAATCTATGTAGCCTTACTTTAATTGTATGTAGCCTCTATTTGTTGTATGTAGCCTTAATTTAATTGTATGTAGCCTTTATTAAATTGTATGTAGTCTTTATTTAATTGTATGTAGCCTTTTTTAACTGTATTTAGCCTTTGTTTAATGTATATAACCTTTATATAATTGTATGTAGCCTTTATTTAAAGTATGTAGCCTTTATTTAATTTTATGTAGCCTTTATTTAATTGTATGTTACCTTTATTAAATTGTATGTAGCCTTTATTTAATAGTATGTAGCCTTTATTAAATTTTATGTAGCCTTCATTTAATTGTATGTAGCCTTCATTTCATTGTATGTAATCTTCATTTAATTGTATGTAGCCTTCCTTTTTTGTATGTAGCCTTCATTCAATTGTATGTAGCTTTATTTAATTTTATGTAGCCTTCATTTAATTGTATGTGGCCTTTATTTAATTGTATAAATCATTTATTTAATTGTATGTAGCCTTTATTTAATTGTAGGTAGCCCTAATTTAATTTTATATAGCCTTTAATAATTGTATGTAGCGTTTATTTAATTGTATGTAGCCTTTTCTTAATATATATAGCCTTCATTTATTTCTATGTAGCTTTCATTTAATAGTATGTAGCCTTCATTTAATTATATGTAGCCTTCATTTAATTATTTGTAGCATTCATTTAATTGTATGTAGCATTCATTTAATTGTATGTAGCCTTTATTCAATTGTATGGAGCCTTCATTTAATTGTATGTAGCCTTTATTAAATTGTATGTAGCCTTTATTTAATTGTGTGGAACCTTTATTAGATTGTATGTAGCCTTTATTTCATTGTATGTAGCCTTTATTTAATTGTATGCGGCCTTTATTTAATTGTATGTAGCCTTCTTTAAATTGTCTGTAGCCTTCATTTAATTGTATGTAGCATTCATTTTAATGTATGTAGCCTTCATTTAATTGTATGTAGCCTTTATTTAATTGTATGTAGCCTTTATTTAATGTATGTAGCCTTTATTTAATTGTATTTAGCCTTTATTTAATTGTATGTAGCCTTTATTAAATTGTATGCAGCCTTTATTTAATTGTATGTAGCCTTTATTAAATTGTATTCAGCCTTATTTTAATTGTATGTAGCCTTTATTTAATTGCATGTAGCCTTTATTTAATTGTATGTAGCCTTTATTTAATTGTACAAATCATTTATTTAATTGTATGTAGCCTTTATTTAATTGCATGGAGCCTTTATTTAATTGTAATGTAGCCTTTATTTAATTGTATAAATCATTTATTTAATTGTATGTAGCCTTTATTTAATTGTAGGTAGCCTTAATTTAATTGTATGTAACCTTTAATAAATTCTATGTAGCATTTATTTAATTGTATGTAGCCTTTTTAAATGTATTTAGCCTTTATTTAATTGTATGTAGCCTATATTTAATTGTATGGAGCCTTTTTTTAATTGTATGTAGCCTTTATTAAATTGTATGTAGCCTTTATTTAATTGTTTGTAGCCTTTATTTAATTGTATGCAGCCTTCATTTAATAGTATGTAGCCTTCATTTAATTGTATATAGCCTTCATTTAATTGTATGTAGCCTATATTTAATGTATGTAGCCTTTATTTAATTGTATGTAGCCTTTATTAAATTGTATGTAGCCTTTATTTAATTGTATGTAGCCTATATTTAATGTATGTAGCCTTTATTTAATTGTATGTAGCCTTTATTAAATTGTATTTAGCCTTTATTTAATTGTTTGTAGCGTTTATTAAATTGTATGTAGCTTTATTTAATTGTATGTAGCCTTTATTTAATTGTATGTAGCCTTCATTTAATTGTATGTAACCTTCATTTAATTGTATGTAGCCTTCACTTAATTGTATGTAGCCTTCATTTATTTGTATGTAGCCTTCATTTAATTTTATGTAGCCTTCATTTACTTGTATGTAGCCTTCATTTAATTTTATGTAGCCTTCATTTAATTGTATTCAGCCTGTATTTAATTGTATGTAGCCTTCATTTAATTGTATGTAGCCTTAATTTAATTGTATGTAGCCTTCATTTAATTGTATGTAGCCTTTATTTAATTGTATGTAGCCTTTATTTAATTGTATGTAGCCTTTATTAAATTGTATGTAGCCTTCATTTTATGTGTGTAGCCTTCATTTTATGTGTGTAGCCTTCATTTAATTGTATGTAGCCTTCATTTAATTGTATGTAGCCTTCATTTATTTGTGTGTAGCCTTCATTTAATTGTATGTAGCCTTCATTTAATTGTATGTAGCCTTTATTTAATTATATGTAGCCTTTATTAAATTGTATGTAGCCTATATGTAATTGTATGTAGCCTTTATTTAATTGTATGTAGCGTTTATTAAATTGTATGTAGCCTTCATTTAATTGTATGAAGCCTTCATTTATTTGTATGTAGCCTTCATTTAATTGTATGTAGCCTTTATTTAATTGTATGTAGCCTTTATTTTATTGTATGCAGACTTTATTTAATCTATGTAGACTTACATTAATTGTAGCTAGCCTTAATTTAATTGTATGTAGCCTTCATTTAATTGTAGGTAGCCTTAATTTAATTGTATGTAGCCTTACTTTAATTGTATGTAGCCTCTATTGAATTGTATGTAGCTTTTATTTGATATATGTTGCTTTCATTTAATTGTGTGTAGCCTTTTTTAACTGTATTTAGCCTTCATTTTATTGTAGGTAGCCTTTCTTTCAGGGTATGTAGACTTTATTTAATTGTATGTAGCCTTTATTTAATTGTATGTAGCCTTCATTTAATTGTAGGTAGCCTTAATTTAATTGTATGTAGCCTTACTTTAATTGTATGTAGCCTCTATTTAATTGTATGTAGCCTTTATTTGATATATGTTGCTTTCATTTAATTGTATGTAGCTTTCATTTAATTGTATGTAGCCTTTTTTTAACTGTATTTAGCCTTCATTTAATTGTAGGTAGCCTTTCTTTCAGGGTATGTAGACTTTATTTAATTGTATGTAGCCTTTATTTAATTGTATGTAGCCTTCATTTATTTGTAGGTAGCCTTAATTTAATTGTATGTAGCCTTACTTTAATTCTATGTAGCCTCTATTTAATTGTATGTAGCCTTTATTTGATATATGTTGCTTTCATTTAATTGTATATAGCTTTCATTTAATTGTATGTAGGCTTTTTAAACTGTATTTAGCCTTCATTTAATTGTAGGTAGCCTTTATTTCTGGGTATGTAGACTTTATTTAATTGTATGTAGCCTTTATTTAATTGTATGTAGCCTTCATTTAATTGTAGGTAGCCTTAATTTAATTGTATGTAGCCTTACTTTAATTGTATGTAGCCTTTATTTGATATATGTTGCTTCCATTTAATTGTATGTAGCTTTCATTTAATTGTATGTAGCCTTTTTTAACTGTATTTAGCCTTCATTTAATTGTAGGTAGCCTTTCTTTCATGGTATGTAGACTTTATTTAATTGTATGTAGCCTTTATTTAATTGTATGTAGCCTTCATTTAATTGTAGGTAGCCTTAATTTAATTGTATGTACTGTTACTTTAATTGTATGTAGCCTCTATTTAATTGTATGTAGCCTTTATTTGATATATGTTGCTTTCATTTAATTGTATGTAGCTTTCATTTAATTGTATGTAGCCTTTTTTAAATGTATTTAGCCTTCATTTAATTGTAGTTAGCCTTTATTTCAGGGTATGTAGACTTTATTTAATTGTATGTAGCCTTTATTTAATTGTATGTAGCCTTCATTTAATTGTAGGTAGCCTTAATTTAATTGTATGTAGCCTTACTTTAATTGTATGTAGCCTCTATTTAATTGTATGTAGCCTTTATTTGATATATGTTGCTTTCATTTAATTGTATGTAGCTTTCATTTAATTGTATGTAGCCTTTTTTAACTGTATTTAGCCTTCATTTAATTGTAGGTAGCCTTTCTTTCAGGATATGTAGACTTTATTTAATTGTATGTAGCCTTTATTTAATGGTATGTAGCTTTCATTTAATTGTAGGTAGCCTTTATTTAATTGTATGTAGCCTTACTTTAATTGTATGTAGCCTCTATTTAATTGTATGTAGCCTTTATTTGATATATGTTGCTTTCATTTAATTGTATGTAGCTTTCATTTAATTGTATGTAGCCTTTTTTAAATGTATTTAGCCTTTATTTAATTGTAGTTAGCCTTTATTTCAGTGTATGTAGACTTTATTTAATTGTATGTAGCCTTTAATTAATTGTATGCAGCCTTCATTTAATTGTAGGTAGCCTTAATTTAACTGTATGGAGCCTTAATTTAATTGTATGTAGCCTCTATGAAATTGTATGTAGCCTTTATTTCATATATGTTGCTTTCATTTAATTGTATGTAGCTTTCATTTAATTGTATGTAGCCTTTTTTAACTGCATTTAGCCTTCATTTAATTGTAGGTAGCCTTTATTTCAGGGTATGTAGACTTTATTTAATTGTATGTAGCCTTTATTTAATTGTATTTAGCCTTCATTTAATTGTAGGTAGCCCTAATTTAATTGTATGTAGCGTTACTTTAATTGTATATAGCCTCTATTTAATTGTATGTAGCCTTTATTTGATATATGTTGCTTTCATTTAATTGTATGTAGCTTTCATTTAATTGTATGTAGCCTTTTTTAACTGTATTAAGCCTTCATTTAATTGTAGGTAGCCTTAATTTAATTGTATGTAGCCTTACTTTAATTGTATGTAGCCTCTATTTAATTGTATGTAGCCTTTTTTTGATATATGTTGCTTTGATTTAATTGTATTTAGCCTTCATTTAATTGTAGGTAGCCTTTATTTCAGGGTATGTAGACTTTATTTAATTGTATGTAGCCTTTATTTAATTGTATCTAGCCTTCATTTAATTGTAGGTAGACTTAATTTAATTGTATGTAGCTTTCATTCAATTGTATGTAGCCTTTTTAACTGTATTTAGCCTTCATTTAATTGTAGGTAGCCTTTATTTCAGGGTATGTAGAATTTATTTAATTGTATGTAGCCTTTATTTAATTGTATGTAGCCTTTATTTAATTGTATATAGCCTTCATTTAATTGTATAAATCATTTATTTAATTGTATGTAGCCTTTATTTAATTGTAGGTAGCCTTAATTTAATTGTATGTAGCCTTACTTTAATTGTATGTAGCCTCAATTTAATTGTATGTAGCCTTTATTTGATATATGTTGCTTTCATTTAATTGTATGTAGTCTTCATTTAATTGTATGTAGCCTTCATTTAATTTTATGTAGCCTTAATTTAATTGTATGTAGCCTTTATTTAATTGTATGTAGCTTTAATTTAATTGTATGTAGCCTTTATTTAATTGTATGTAGCCTTAATTTAATTGTATGTAGCCTTTATTTAATTGTATGTAGCCTTTATTTTATTGTATGTAGCGTTTATTTAATTGTATGTAGCCTTTATTTAATCTATGTAGCCTTACTTTAATTGTATGTAGCCTCTATTAAATTGTATGTAGCCTTAATTTAATTGTATGTAGCCTTTATTAAATTGTATGTAGCCTTTATTTAATTGTATGTAGCCTTCATTTAATTGTATAAATCATGTATTTAATTGTATGTAGCCTTTATATAATTGTAGGTAGCCTTAATTTAATTGTATCAAGCCTTACTTTAATTGTATGTAGCCTCTATTTAATTGTATGTAGCCTTTATTTGATATATTTTGCTTTCATTTAATTGTATGTAGCTTTTATTTAATTGTATGTAGCCTTAATTTAATTGTATGTAGTCTTCATTTAATTGTATGTAGCCTTCATTTAATTTTATGTATCCTTCATTTAATTGTATGTACTCTTCATTTAATTGTATGTAGCCTTTATTTAATTGTATGTAGCCTTAATTTAATTGTATGACGCCTTTATTTAATTGTATGTAGCCTTTATTTTATTGTATGTAGCCTTTATTTAATCTAAGTAGCCTTACTTTAATTGTATGTAGCCTTTATTTAATTGTATTTAGCCTTTTTTATTTGTATGTAGCCTTTATTTAATCTATGTAGCCTTACTTTATATGTATGTAGCCTCTATTAAATTGTTTGTAGCCTTAATTTAATTGTATGTAGCCTTTTTTAACAGTATTTAGCCTTTATTTAATTGTAGGTAGCCTTTATTTCAGTGTATATAGCCTTTATTTCATTTTTTGTAACCTAATTAGATTGTATTTAGCCTTCATTTAATCGTATGTAGCGTTCCTTTAATTGTATGTAGATTTCATTTAATTGTATGTATCCTTTATTTAATTGTACGTAGCCTTTATTTAATTGTATGTAGCCTTTGTTTAATGTATGTAGCCTTTATTTAATTGTATGTAGCCTTGATTTAATTGTATGTATCCTTGATTTAATTGTATGGAGCCTTTACTTAATTGTATGTAGCCTTTATGAAATTGTATGTAGCCTTTATTTATTTGTTTGTAACCTTTATTAGATTGTATGTAGCCTTTTTTTAATTGTTTGTAGCCTTTATTTAATTATATGCAGCCTTCATTTAATTGTGTGTAGCCTTCATTTAATTGTATGTAGCCTATATTTAATGTATGTAGCCTTTATTTAAATGTATGTTGCCTATATTAAATTGTATGTAGCCTTTATTTAATTGTATGTAGCCTTTATTAAATTGTATGTAGCGTTCATTTAATTGTATGTAGCCTTCATATAATTGTATGTAGCCTTCATATAATTGTATGTAGCTTTCATTTAACTGTATTCAGCCTTTATTTAATTGTATGTAGACTTTATTTAATTGTATGTAGCCTTTATTAAATTGTATGTAGCCTTTATTAAACTGTATGTATCCTTTATTTAATTGTATGTAGCCTTTATTTAATTGTATGTAGCCTTTATTTAATTATATGTAGCCTTCATTTAATTGTATGTAGCCTTTATTAAATTGTAGGTAGCCTTTATTTCAGTGTATATAGCCTTTATTTTATTTTTCGTAACCTTTATTAGATTGTATTTAGCCTTCATTTAATTGTATGTAGCGTTCCTTTAATTTTATTTAGCTTTCATTTAATTGTATGTAGCCTTTATTTATTTGTATGGAGCCTTTATTTAATTGTATGTAGCCTTTATTAAATTGTATGTAGCCTTTATTTGTTTGTTTGTAACCTTTATTAGATTGTATGTATCCTTTATTTAATTGTTTGTAGCCTTTATTTAATTATAAGCAGCCTTTATTTAATTGTGTGTAGCCTTCGTTTAATTGTATGTAGCATATATTTAATGTATGTAGCCTTTATTTAAATGTATGTAGCCTTTATTAAATTGTATGTAGCCTTTATTTAATTGTATGTATCCTTTATTTAATTGTATGTAACCTTTATTAAATTGTATGTAGCCTTTATTAAACTGTATGTAGCCTTTATTTAATTGTATGTAGCCTTACTTTAATTTTATGTAGCCTTTATTTAATTGTATTTAGCCTTTTTTAACTGTATTTAGCCTTTATTAAATTGTAGGTAGCCTTTATTTCAGTGTATATAGCCTTTATTTCATTTTTTGTAACCTTTATTAGATTGTATTTAGCCTTCATTTAATTGTATATAGCGTTCCTTTAATTTTATGTAGCTTTCATTTAATTGTATGTAGCCTTTATTTAATTGTATGTAGCCTTTATTTAATTGTATGTAGCCTTTATTTAATTGTATGTAGCCTTTATTTATTTGTTTGTAACCTTTATTAGATTGTATGTAGCCTTTATTTAATTGTTCGTAGCCTTTTTAACTGTATTTAGCCTTTATTTAATTTTAGGTAGCCTTTATTTCAGTGTATGTAGCCTTTATTTAATTGTTTGTAACCTTTATTAGATTGTATGTAGCCTTTATTTAATTGTATGTAGCGTTCCTTTAATTGTATGTAGCTTTTATTTAATTGTATATAGCCTTTATTTAATTTTATGTAGCCTTTATTTAATTGTATGTAGCCTTTAATTAATGTATGTAGCCTTTATTTAATTGTATGTAGCCTTTATTGAATTGTATGTAGCCTTGATTTAATTATATGTAGCCTTCATTTAATTATTTGTAGCATTCATTTAATTGTATGTAGCCTTCATTTAATTGTATTTAGCGTTTATTTAATTGTATGTAGCCTTTATTAAATTGTATGTAGACTTTTTTTAATTGTTTGTAACCTTTATTAGATTGTATGTAGCCTTTATTTAATTGTATGTAGCCTTTATTTAATTGTATGCAGCATTCATTTATTTGTATGTAGCCTTCATTTAATTGTATGTAGCCTTCATTTAATTGTATGTAGCCTATATTTAATGTATTTAGCCTTTATTTAATTGCATGTAGCCTTTATTTAATTTTATGTAGCCTTTATTTAATTGTTTGTAACCTTAATTAGATTGTATGTAGCCTTCATTTAATTGTATGTAGCCTTTATTTAATTGTATGTAGCCTTTATTTAAGGTATGTAGACTTTATATAATTGTATGAAACCTTTATTTAATTGTATTTAGCCTTTATTAAATTGTACGTAGCCTTTATTTAATTGTATGTAGCCTTCATTTAATTTTATATAGCATTTATTTAATTGTATGTAGCCTTTATTTTATTGTATGTAGCCTTTAATAAATTGTATGTAGCCTTCATTTAATTGTATGCAGCCTTCATTTAATTGTATGTAGCCTTCATTTATTTGTATGTAGCCTTCATTTAATTGTATGTAGCCTTCATTTAATTGTATTCAGCCTTTATTTAATTGTATGTATCCTTCATTTAATTGTATTCAGCCTTTATTTAATTGTATTTAGCCTTTATTTAATTGCATGTAGCATTTATTTAATTGTATGTAGCCTTTATTTAATTGTAGGTAGCCTTAATTTAATTGTATGTATCCTTCATTAAATTCTATGTAGCCTTTATTTAAGTGTATGTAGCCTTTATTTGATATATGTTGCCTTCATTTAATTGTATGTAGCGTTCATTTAATTGTATGTAGCCTTCATTTAATTGTATGTAGCCTTCATTTAATTGTATGTAGCCTTTATTTAATCTATGTAGCCTTAATTTAATTGTATGTAGCCTCTATTAAATTGTATGTAGCCTTAATTTAAATGTATGTAGCCTTTATTAAATTGTATGTAGCCTTTAATGAATTGTATGTAGCCTTTTTAACTGTATGTAGCATTCATTTAATTGTATGTAGCCTTCATTTAATTGTATGTAGCCTTCATTTAATTGTATATAGCCTTCATTTAATTGTATGTAGCCTTCATTTAATTTTATTGAGCCTTTATTTAATTGTATGTATCCTTTATTTAATTGTATGTAGCCTTTATATAATTGTATTTAGCCTTTATTTAATTGCATGTAGCCTTTATTTAATTGTATGTAGCTTTTAAATAGCTTTACTCCAACCATTGCACGAGATTCTGTCCCTCTGCTGGGAACAGGGCTACATCCCCCAAGACCTAAAGGATGCAAATATAGTGACACTATATAAAAACAAAGGTGATAGGAGTGATTGCAATAATTATCGCGGCATTTCACTCCTTAGTATTGTAGGAAAAGCCTTTGCCCGTGTCATACTAACACGTTTACAGAGTCTAGCATCCCGTGTCTATCCAGAATCTCAGTGCGGTTTCCGGTCTGGGCGGTCTACCATAGACATGGTGTTCTCCATACGACAGCTCCAGGAAAAATGCAGAGAGCAGCAGATGCCACTGTACATTGCCTTTGTGGACCTTACAAAAGCCTTTGATTACGTCAGTCGCAACGGGCTATTCAAAATACTGGCAAAAATCGGCTGTCCCCCTCACCTACTTGCCATCATCAGAGAGTTCCATGAAAATATGCAGGGTACAGTGCAGTTCGATGGAGCCAAGTCAGAAGCCTTTCCAGTCAGCAGCGGAGTTAAACAAGGTTGTGTACTCGCACCAACACTGTTCGCAATATTCTTCTCTGTACTACTTCGATACGCATTCAAGGATAGCAGTGAGGGAATCTGGTTACACACCAGAGCTGATGGAGGACTTTTCAACACTGCCCGCCTCCGAGCCAAGACCAAAACGACAGATGTCCTAATTCGCGAGCTACTATTTGCGGATGATGCGGCACTAACAGCACACACAGAAATTGGTTTGCAACAACTCGTGTCAAGCTTCTCCAATGCCTGCAAAGAATTTGGTCTGCAAATCAGCTTGAAAAAGACAAACATCATGGCCCAAGACACTCGACTTCCACCTAACATAAAAATCGATAATGAAAACTTGGAGGTTGTGGACAGTTTCACCTACCTGGGGTCCAAGGTCTCCAATACACTGTCCTTTGAAGAAGAAATTAACAGCAGAATCGGCAAGGCAGCTGCCACAATGGCTAAACTAAATAAACGGGTCTGGCAAAACACCAAGCTAACGGAGAAAAACTGTGCGTATATCGAGCTTGTGTCATCAGTACACTACTATACGGGAGCGAGACATGGACCACCTATACATCCCAAGAGCGCAAGCTTAATAGCTTCCATATGAGATGCCTGCGTCGCATACTTGGTATTAAATGGCAAGAAAAAGTGACTAATAGTGAGGTCCTAATGCGTGCGAATAGCCAAAGCATGTTCACAATCCTTAGTGAAAGACGCCTGAGATGGCTAGGTCATGTTAAAAGAATGAGTCCCGGCCGCATTCCGAAAGACCTCCTATATGGTGAACTTGCTTCTGGAAAGAGGAAAACAGGTCGCCCACGTCTGCGATTTAAAGATGTCTGTCAAAGGGACATGAAAGCAGCCAAAATACATACAAGTGACTGGGAGTGTAAGGCAAAAGACCGATTTTGTGGCGCACAGTTGTCAAAGAGGGCGTCATGGTAGCCGAGGAACGAAGAATGGAAGAGGCTGCAGACAGAAGAGCTAGGAGAAAGGCCAAAACATTTGGAAGCACGGAACTCGGGTGTAAAAACTGTGGTAAAGACTGTCACTCAAGGATAGGACTGCACAGCCACTCGAGAAAATGCAACCCAAACCAACGGTGATGCACCATCGTCTCACGAGACGGAAGGATGCCGGAATATGTAGCTTTTATTTAATTGTATAAATCAT
The DNA here is from genome assembly GCA_964033795.1 of Lymnaea stagnalis. Lineage (NCBI taxonomy): Eukaryota > Metazoa > Mollusca > Gastropoda > Lymnaeidae > Lymnaea > Lymnaea stagnalis. The sequence continues at coordinate 569,937 of CAXITT010000447.1, read as the reverse complement.
TTATTTAATTGTATGTAGCCTTTATTTAATTGTAGGTAGTCTTAACTTAATTGTATGTAGCCTTTAATAAATTCTATGTAGCCTTCATTTAATTGTATGTAGCCTTTATTTAATTGTATGTAGCCTTTATTTAATTGTATGTAGACTTTATTTAATGTATGTAGCCTTTATTTAATTGTATGTAGCCTTGATTTAATTGTACGTAGCCTTGATTTAATTATATGCAGCCTTCATTTAATTATTTGTAGCATTCATTTAATTGTATGTAGCCTTTATTAAATTGTATGTAGCCTTTTTTTAATTGTTTGTAACATTTATTAGATTTTATGTAGCCTTTATTTAATTGTATGTAGCCTTTATTTAATTGTATGCAGCCTTCATTTATTTGTATGTAGCCTTCATTTAATTCTATGTAGCCTTCATTTAATTGTATGTAGCCTATATTTAATGTATGTAGCCTTTATTTCATTGCATGTAGCCTTTATTTAATTGTATGTAGCCTTTATTTAATTGTTTTTAACCTTAATTAGATTGTATGTAGCCTTCATTTAATTGTATGTAGCCTCCATTTAATTGTATGTAGCCTTCATTTAATTGTATGTAGCCTTAATTTAATTGTATGTAGCCTCTATTAAATTGTATGTAGCCTTAATTTAAATGTATGTAGCCTTTATTAAATTGTATGTAGCCTTTATTTAATTGTATGTAGTCTTTTTTAACTGTATGTAGCATTCATTTAATTGTATGTAGCCTTCATTTAATTGTATGTAGCCTTCATTTAATTTTATGTAGCCTTCATTTAATTGTATATGGCCTTCATTTAATTGTATGTAGCCTTCATTTAATTGTATTCAGCCTTTATTTAATTGTATGTATCCTTTATTTAATTGTATGTAGCCTTTATATAATTGTATTTAGCCTTTATTTAATTGCATGTAGCCTTTATTTAATTGTATAAATAATTTATTTAATTGTATGTAGCCTTTATTTAATTGTAGGTAGCCTTAACTTAATTGTATGTAGCCTTTAATAAATTCTATGTAGCCCTCATTTAATTGTATGTAGCCTTCATTTAACTGTATGTAGCCTTCATTTAATTGTATGTAGATTTGTTTTAATTTTATGTAGCCTTCATTTAATTGTATGTAGCCTTCATTTAATTGTATGTAGCGTTTTTTTAATTGTATGTACCCTTTATTTAATTGTATGTAGCCTTTATTTAATTGTATGTAGTCTTTTTTAACTGTATGTAGCATTCATTTAATTGTATGTAGCCTTCATTTAATTGTATGTAGCCTTCATTTAATTTTATGTAGCCTTCATTTAATTGTATATGGCCTTCATTTAATTGTATGTAGCCTTCATTTAATTGTATTCAGCCTTTATTTAATTGTATGTATCCTTTATTTAATTGTATGTAGCCTTTATATAATTGTATTTAGCCTTTATTTAATTGCATGTAGCCTTTATTTAATTGTATAAATAATTTATTTAATTGTATGTAGCCTTTATTTAATTGTAGGTAGCCTTAACTTAATTGTATGTAGCCTTTAATAAATTCTATGTAGCCCTCATTTAATTGTATGTAGCCTTCATTTAACTGTATGTAGCCTTCATTTAATTGTATGTAGATTTGTTTTAATTTTATGTAGCCTTCATTTAATTGTATGTAGCCTTCATTTAATTGTATGTAGCGTTTTTTTAATTGTATGTACCCTTTATTTAATTGTATGTCTGTCTATCCGGCAGTGCTGATTTGGTGTACGGAGTGCCACAGGGGTCCGTTTTGGGTCCGGTTCTATTCATAATGTATACCAGACCACTACTCCTCTTGCTCGGGAGGCATGCTGTTGAGAACCAATCATTTGCAGATGATACACAGCTATACATGCATACCCATCCATCTCTTGTCGATTCCGCTGTCCAGACTTTGCGGGGGTGCATTGATGATGTCAAGTCTTGGATGACACTCAGCAAGTTGAAGCTTAATGATGACAAAACAGAAGCACTCCTCATTTACAATCACAAATCATCCTCTACCTCAACTCTTCCCACCTCATTTCAAGTAGGTAACTCCGACATACAGTTTACACCCTCTGCTAGGAATCTTGGTTATATTCTTTCTAACAACATGTCTCTCGATAAACATATCTCTCACATTTGTCGTTCAGCATACACCGCCATCCGTCAGATCAGCTCCATCCGCCACTACCTGACAGTTAGCGCAACAAAAACTCTAGTCTGTGCTCTTGTTCTCTCTCGTCTTGACTATTGCAACTCACTTCTGTCAGGTTCACCGAAACATTTTATAGAAAAACTGCAGAAAGTTCAAAACTCTGCTGCTAGGCTTGTTCTTAAGGCAAAAAAACGCGATCACGTCACTCCACTACTCCACTCACTACATTGGCTCCCTATACAGGCACGCATTGACTACAAGCTGTCTCTTCTCTGTCACAACTTTTTCTCGGATTCCTGCCCTTCCTATCTAACTGAACTTCTTTCTGTCTATTCACCCCTTCGACAACTTCGCTCCTCCGCAGACTCGCGTATTCTGTCCGTTCCCAAGACACGCACTAAATTATATGGTGAACGATCTTTCTCTTTCTGCGCCCCCAAACAATGGAATTCTTTGCCACTACACATCCGCAATATAACAACCACACAGGCCTTCAAAACTGCACTCAAAACACATCTATTTAAACTATACTACTCTGACTGAGTCTCCTCCTATAAACCGATAAACGTACATGGGTTTCCTTGTAAAAATGTCTGGTGTGGGTGGATGAATAGACCTATGGTGTTGTTTTGCTTATATGTTGTTTTATTTCATTTATGTATTTTATTTTTATATTATGATTATGCCTCTTTGCTATATATGTACAGCGCGGTGAGCCCAGCCCTAGGCCGGGGTACCGCGCTATATAAGACCACTTATTATTATTATTATTATTATTATGTAGCCTTTATTTAATGTATATAGCCTTTATATAATTGTATGTAGCCTTTATTTAAAGTGTGTATCCTTTTTTTAATTGTATGTAGCCTTTATTTAATTGTATGTAGCCTTTATTAAATTGTATGTAGCCTTTATTTAATTGTATGTAGCCTTTATTTAATTGTATGTAGCCTTCATTTAATTGTATGTAGCTATAATTTAATTGTATGTAGCCTTCATTTAATTTTATGTAGCCTTTATTTAATTGTATGTAGCGTTTATTTAATTGTATGTAGCCTTAATTTAATTGTATATAGCCTTCATTTAATTGTATGTAGCCTTCATTTAATTGTATGTAGCCTTCATTTTTTTGTGTGTAGCCTTCATTTATTTGTGTGTAGCCTTCATTTAATTGTATCTAGCCTTCATTTAATTGTATGTAGCCTTTATTAAATTGTATGTAGCCTTTATTTAATTGTATGTAGCCTTTATAAAATGGTTTGTAGCCTTTATTTAATTTTATGTAGCCTTTATTTAATTGTATGTAGCCTTAATTAAATTGTATGTAGCCTTCATTTAATTGTATGTAGCCTTCATTTAATTGTATGTAGCCTTCATTTTATTGTATGTAGCCTTTATTTAATTGTATGTAGCCTTTATTTTATTGTTTGTAGCCTTTATTTAATCTATGTAGCCTTACTTTAATTGTATGTAGCCTCTATTAAATTGTATTTAGCCTTAATTTAATTGTATGTAGCCTTTATTAGATTGTAGGTAGCCTTCATTTAATTGTATGTAGCCTTTATTTATTTGTATATAGCCTTTATTTAGGTTATGTAACCTTCATAAAATGTATGTAGCATTTATTTAATTGTTTGTAGCCTTTTTTAAATTGTATGTAGCCTTTATTTAATTTATATAGCCTTCATTTAATTGTATTTGGCCTTTATTTAATTGTATAAATCATTTATTTAAATGTATGTAGCCATTATTTAATTGTAGGTAGCCCTAATTTAATTTTATGTAGCCTTTAATAATTGTATGTAGCCTTTATTTAATTGTATGTAGCCTTTATTTAATATATGTAGCCTTCATTTATTTCTATGTAGCTTTCATTTAAATGTATGTAGCCTTTATTTAATTATATGTAGCCTTCATTTAATTATGTGTAGCATTCATTTAATTGTATGTAACCTTCATTTAATTGTATGTAGCCTTCATTTAAATGTATATAGCCTTTATTAAATTTTACAGACCCTTTATTTAATTGTATGTAGCCTTTATTAAATTGTATGTAGCCTTTATTTAATTGTGTGTAACCTTTATTAGATTGTATGTAGCCTTTATTTAATTGTATGTAGCCTTTATTTAATTGTATGCAGCCTTTATTTAATTGTATGTAGCCTTCTTTAAATTGTATGTAGCCTTCATTTAATTGTATGTAGCATTCATTTAAATGTATGTAGCCTTCATTTAATTGTATGTAGCCTTTATTTAATTGTATGTAGCCTTTATTAAATTGTATGTAGCCTTTATTTATTTGTTTGTAACCTTTATTAGATTGTATGTAGCCTTTATTTAATTGTTTGTAGCCTTTTTAACTGTATTTAGCCTTTATTTAATTTTAGGTAGCCTTTATTTCAGTGTATGTAGCCTTTATTTAATTGTTTGTAACCTTTATTAGATTGTATGTAGCCTTCATTTAATTGTATGTAGCGTTCCTTTAATTGTATGTAGCTTTTATTTAATTGTATATAGCCTTTATTTAATTTTATGTAGCCTTTATTTAATTGTATGTAGCCTTTAATTAATGTATGTAGCCTTTATTTAATTGTATGTAGCCTTTATTGAATTGTATGTAGCCTTGATTTAATTATATGTAGCCTTCATTTAATTATTTGTAGCATTCATTTAATTGTATGTAGCCTTCATTTAATTGTATGTAGCCTTTATTTAATTGTATGTAGCCTTTATTTAATGTATATAGCCTTACTTTAATTGTATGTAGCCTCTATTAAATTGTATGTAGCCTTAAATTAATTGTATGTAGCTTTTATAAGATTGTATGTAGCCTTCATTTAATTGTATGTAGCCTTTATTTAATGTATATAGCCTTTATATAATTGTATGTAGCCTTTATTTAAAGTATGTATCCTTTTTTAATTGTATGTAGCCTTTATTTAATTGTATGTAGCCTTCATTTAATTGTATGTAGCCTTTATTTAATTGTATGTAGCCTTTATTTTATTGAATGTAGCCTTTATTTAATCTATGTAGACTTACTTTAATTGTATGTAGCCTTTATTTAATTGTATGTAGCCTTTATTTAATTGTATGTAGCCTTTATTTAATCTATGTAGCCTTAATTTAATTGTATGTAGCCTTTATTAGATTGTATGTAGCCTTCATTTAATTGTATGTAGCCTTTATTTAATTGTATATAGCCTTTATTTAGGTTATGTAGCCTTTATTTAAGTGTATGTAGCATTTATTTAATTGTTTGTAGCCTTTATTAAATTGTATGTAGCCTTTATTTAATTGTATGTTGCCTTCATTTAATTTTATGTAGTCTTCATTTAATTGTATGTAGCCTTCATTTATTTGTATGTAGCCTTCATTTAATTTTATGTAGCCTTCATTTACTTGTATGTAGCCTTCATTTAATTGTATATAGCCTTCATTTAATTGTATTCAGCCTTTATTTAATTCTATGTATCCTTTATTTAATTGTATGTAGCATTTATTAAATTGTATGTAGCCTTTATTTAATTGTATGTAGCCTTTATTAAATTGTATGTAGCCTTTATTTAATTGTATGTAGCCTTTATTAAATTGTATATAGCCTTCATTTAATTGTATGTAGCCTTTAAAAATTGTATTCAGCCTTTATTTAATTGTATGTAGCCTTTATTTAATTGTATGTAGCCTTTATTTAATTGTATAAATCATTTATTTAATTGTATGTAGCCTTTATTTAATTGTAGGTAGCCTTAATTGAATTGTATGTAGCCTTTAATAATTTCTACGTAGCATTTATTTAATTGAATGTAGCCTTTTTTAACTGTATTTAGCCTTTATTTAATTGTATGTAGCCTATATTTAATTGTATGGAGCCTTTTTTAATTGCATGTAGTCTTGTTAAATTGCATGTAGCCTTTATTTATTTTTTGTAACCTTTATTAGATTGTATGTAGCCTTTATTAATTGTTTGTAGCCTTTATGTAATTGTATGCAGCCTTCATTTAATTATATGTAGCCTTCATTTAATTGTATGTAGCCTTCAATTATTTGTATGTAGCCTTCATTTAATTTTGTGAAGCCTTCATTTACTTGTATGTAGCCTTCATTTAATTGTATGTAGCCTTCATTTAATTGTATTCAGCCTTTATTTAATTGTATGTATCCTTTATTTAATTGTATGTAGACTTTATTTAATTGTATGTAGCCTTTATTGAATTGTATGTAGCCTTCATTTAATTGAAGGTAGCCTTAATTTAATTGTATGTAGCCTTCATTTAATTGTATGTAGCCTTTATTTAATTGTATGTAGCCTTTATTTAATTTTATGTAGCCTTTATTAAATTGTATGTAGCCTTCATTTAATTGTATCTAGCCTTCATTTAATTGTATGTAGCCTTCATTTAATTGTATGTAGCCTTTATTTAATTGTATGTAGCCTTTATTTTATTGTATGTAGCCTTTATTTAATCTATGTAGACTTACTTTAATTGTATGTAGCCTTTATTTAATTGTATGTAGCCTTTATTTAATTGTATGTAGCCTTTATTTAATTGTATTTAGCCTTAATTTAATTGTATGTAGCCTTTATTAGATTGTATGTAGCTTTCATTTAATTGTATGTAGCCTTTATTTAATTGTATATAGCCTTTATTTAGGTTATGTAGCCTTTATTTAAGTGTATGTAGCATTTATTTAATTGTTTGTAGCCTTTATTAAATTGTATGTAGCCTTTATTTAATTGTATGTTGCCTTCATTTAATTTTATGTAGTCTTCATTTAATTGTATGTAGCCTTCATTTATTTGTATGTAGCCTTCATTTAATTTTATGTAGCCTTCATTTACTTGTATGTAGCCTTCATTTAATTGTATGTAGCCTTCATTTAATTGTATTCAGCCTTTATTTAATTCTATGTATCCTTTATTTAATTGTATGTAGACTTTATTTAATTGTACGTAGCCTTTATTTAATTGTATGTAGCCTTCATTTAATTGTATTCAGCCTTTATTTAATTCTATGTATCCTTTATTTAATTGTATGTAGACTTTATTTAATTGTACGTAGCCTTTATTTAATTGTATGTAGCCTTCATTTAATTGTATGTAGCCTTCATTTAATTGTATGTACCTTCATTTAATTGTATGTAGCCTTTATTTAATTGTATGTAGCATTTATTAAATTGTATGTAGCCTTTATTTAATTGTATGTAGCCTTTATTAAATTGTATGTAGCCTTTATTTAATTGTATGTAGCCTTTATTTAATTGTAAGTATCCTTCATTTACTTAAATGCAGCCTCATTTAATTGTATGTAGCCTTTATTAAATTATATGTAGCCTTTATTTAATGGCAGGTAGCCTTTATTTAATTGTAGGTAGCCTTAATTTAATTGTATGTAGCCTTTATTTAATTGTATAAAGCCTTAATTTAATTGTATGTAGCCTTTTTTACATTGTATGTAGCCATTATTTAATTGTATGTAGCCTTTATTTAATCTATGTAGCCTAAATTTAATTGTATGTTGCCTTTATTTAATTGTATGTAGCCTTTATTTTTATTGTATGTAGCCTTTATTTAATCTATATAGCCTTACTTTAATTCTATGTAGCCTCTATTAAATTGTATTTAGCCTTTGTTTAATGTATATAGCCTTTATATAATTGTATGTAGCCTTTATCTTAAGTATTTAGCCTTTATTTAATTGTACGTAGCCTTTATTTAATTGTATTTTGCCTTTTTTAAATTGTATGTAGCCTTTATTTAATAGTATGTAGCCTTTATTAAATTGTATGTAGCCTTCATTTAATTGTAATTAGCCTTCATTTAATTGTATGTAGTCTCATTTAATTGTATGTAGCCTTCATTTTTTGTATGTAGCTTTTATTCAATTGTATGTAGCCTTCATTTAATTTTATTTAGCCTTCATTTAATTGTATGTGGCCTTTATTTAATTGTATAAATCATTTATTTAATTGTATGTAGCCTTTTTTCATTGTAGGTAGCCCTAATTTAATTTATGTAGCCTTTAATAATTGTATGTAGCCTTTATTTAATTGTATGTAGCCTTTATTTAATATATGTAGCCTTCGTTTATTTCTATGTCGCTTTCATTTAATTGTATGTAGCCTACATTTAATTATATGTAGCCTTCATTTAATTATGTGTAGCATTCATTTAATTGTATGTAGCCTTCATTTAATTGTATGTAGCCTTCATTTAAATGTATGTAGCCTTTATTCAATTGTACATACACTTTATTTAATTGTATGTAGCCTTTATTAAATTGTATGTAGCCTTTATTTAATTGTGTGTAACCTTTATTAGATTGTATGTAGCCTTTATTAAATTGTATGTAGCCTTTATTTATTTGTATGTAGCCTTTATTAAATTGTATTCAGCCTTTATTTAATTGTAGGTAGCCTTTATTTAATTGCATGTAGCCTTTATTTAATTGTATGTACACTTTATTTAATTGTACAAATCATTTATTTAAATGTATGTAGCCTTTATTTAATTGCATGTAGCCTTTATTTAATTGTATGTAGCCTTTATTTAATTGTATAAATCATTTATTTAATTGTAGGTAGCCTTTATTTAATTGTAGGTAGCCTTAAATTAATTGTATGTAGCCTTTAATAAATTCTATGTAGCATTTATTTAATTGTATGTAGCCTTTATTTAATTGTTTGTAGCCTTTATTAAATTGTATGTATGCTTCATTTAATTGTATGTAGCCTTCATTTATATGTATGTAGCCTTCATTTAATTGTATGTAGCCTTCATTTATTTGTATGTAGCCTTCATTTAATTTTGTGTAGCCTTCATTTACTTGTATGTAGCCTTCATTTAATTGTATGTAGCCTTCATTTAATTGTATTCAGCCTTTATTTAATTGTATGTATCCTTTATTTAATTGTATGTAGACTTTATTTAATTGTATGTAGCCTTTATTTAATTGTATGTAGCCTT
>CAXITT010000447.1:548603-560098 GCA_964033795.1 Lymnaea stagnalis | reverse complement strand
TCATTTAATTGTATGTAGCCTTCATTTAATTGTATTCAGCCTTTATTTAATTGTATGTATCCTTTATTTAATTGTATGTAGACTTTATTTAATTGTATGTAGCCTTTATTTAATTGTATGTAGCCTTCATTTAATTGTATGTAGCTATAATTTAATTGTATATAGCCTTCATTTAATTGTATGTAGCCTTTATTTAATTGTAAGTAGCCTTAATTTAATTGTATGTTGCCTTTATTTAATTGTATGTAGCCTTTATTTAATTGTATAAACTCTTTATTTAATTGTATGTAGCCTTTATTTAATTGTAAGTAGCCTTAATTTAATTGTATGTAGCCATTAATAAATTGTATGTAGCCTTTTTGTAATTGTATTTAGCCTTTATTTAACATATGTAGCCTTTATTTAATTGTATGTAGCCTTTATTTAATTGTATGTAGCATTTATTTATATGTATGTAGCCTTTATTTTATTGTATGTAGCCTTTTTTAATGTATGTGGCCTTACTTTAATTGTATGTAGCCTCTATTAAATTGTATGTAGCCTTTATTTAATTGTATGTAGCTTTTATTAAATTGTATGTAGCCTTTATTTAATTGTATGGAGCCTTTATTTAATTGTATAAATCCTTTATTTAATTGTATGTAGCCTGTATTTAATGGTACGTAGCCTTAGTTTAATTGTATGCAACCTTTATTTAATTGTATGTAACCTTAATTTAATTGTATCTAGCCTTTATTTAATTGTATGTAGCCTTTATTTAATTGTATAAATCCTTCATTTAATTGTATGTAGCCTTTGTTTAATTGTAAGTAGCCTTAATTTAATTGTATGTAGCCTTTATTTAATTGTGTGTAGCTTTTATTTAATTGTATAAATCCTTTATTTAATTGTATGTAGCCTTTATTTAATTGTAAGTAGCCTTAATTTAATTGTATGTAGCCTTTAATAAATTGTATGTATCATGTATGTAATTGTATGTAGCCTTTATTTAACATATGTAGCCTTTATTTAATTGTATGTAGCCTTTATTTAATTGTATCTAGCCTTTATTTAATTGTATGTAGCCTTTTTATTGTATGTAGCCTTTATTTAATCTATGTAGCCTTATTTGAATTGTATGTAGCCGCTATTAAATTGTATGTAGCCTTAATTTAATTGTATGTAGCCTTTATAAAATTGTATGTAGCCTCTATTTAATTGTATGTTCCCTTTTTTAACTGTATTTAGCCTTTATTTAATTGTATGTAGCCTTTATTTAATTGTATGTTGCCTTTTTTAACTGTATTTAGCCTTTTTTAATTGTATGTAGCCTTTATTTAATTGTATAAATCCCTTATTTAATTGTATAAATCCTTTTTTTAATTGTATGGCGCCATTATTTAATTGTAGGTAGCCTTTATTTCAGTGAATGTAGCCTTTATTTAATTGTTTGTAACCTTTTTTAGATTGTATGTAGCCTTTTTTAATTTTATGCAGCCTTCATTTAATTGTAGTTAGCCTTTTTTAAATTGTATGTAGCCTTTATTTAATTGTATGTAGCCTTTATTAAGTTGTATGTAGCCTTCATTTAATTGTATGTAGCCTTTATTTAATTGTATGTATCCTTTTTTTTAATTGTATGCAGCCTTCATTTAATTGTATATAGCCTTCATTTAATTGTATGTAGCCTTTATTTAATTGTATGTAGCATTCATTTAAATGTATGTAGCCTTCATTTAATTGTATGTAGACTTTATTTAATTGTATGTAGCCTTTATTTTATTGTATGTAACCTTTATTTAATTGTATGTAGCCTTCAATTAATTCTTTGTAGCCTTTATTTAATTGTATGTAGCCTTTATTTCAGTGTATGTAGCCTTTATTTAAGTGTATGTAGCCTCTATTAAATTGTATGTAGCCTTGATTTAATTGTATATAGCATTGATTTAATTATATGTAACCTTCATTTATTTGTATGTAGCCTTTATTTAATTGTATGTAGCCTTTATTTAATTGTATAAATCCTTTATTTAATTGTATGTAGCCTTTTTTAAATTGTAGGTAGCCTTAATTTAATTATATGTAACCTTTAATTATTTTATGTAGCCTTTATTTAATTGTATGTAGCCTTTATTTAATATATGTATCCTTCATTTATTTGTATGTAGCCTTTATTTAATTGTATGTAGCCTTTATTTAATCTATATAGCCTTACTTTAATTTATGTAGCGTTCATTTTATTGTATGTAATCTTTATTTAAGTGTATGTAGCCTTCATTTTATTGTGTGTAGCCTTCATTTTATTGTATGTAGCCTTCATTTATTTGTATGTAGCCTTCATTTAATTGTAATTAGCCTTTATTTAATTGAATCTAGCCTTTATTTCAGTGTATGTAGCCTTTTTTTAAGTGTGTGTAACCTTTATTTATTTTTATTTAGCCTTCATTTAATTGTATGCAGCCTTCAGTTAATTGTATGTAGCCTACATTTATTTGTATGTAGCCTTCATTTAATTGTATGTTGCCTGCATTTAACTGTTTGTAGCCTTCATTTAATTGTATGGAGCCTACACTTAAATGTATGTAGCCTTCATTTAAGTGTTTGTAGCCTTTATTTAATTGTAGGTAGCCTTTATTTAATTGTATGTAGCCTTTATTTAATTGTATATAGCCTTTATAAAATTGTATGTAGCCATTATTTAATTGTTTGTAGCCGTTATTTAATTGTATGTAGCCTTTATTAAATTGTATCTAGCCTTAATTTAATTGTATGAGCCTTTATTTAATTGTATGTAGTCTTCATTTAATTGTATGTAGCCTTCATTTAATTGTATGTAGCCTTCATTTAATTGTATGAAGCCTTTATTTCATTGTATGTAACCTTTATTTAATTGTAAGTAGCCTTCATTTAATAGTATGTATCCTTTAATAAATTGTATGTAGCATTTTTGTAATTGTATGTAGCCTTTATTTAACATATTTAGCCTTTATTTAATTGTATGTAGCCTTTATTTAATTGTATTTAGCCTTCTATTTAATTGTATGTAGCCTTTATTTTATTGTATGTAGCCTTTATTTAATCTATGTGGCCTTACTTTAATTGTATGTAGCCTCTTATAAATTGTATGTAGCCTTTATGTAATTGTATGTAGCTTTGATTAAATTGTATGTAGCCTTTATTTAATTGTAAGTAGCCTTAATTTAATTGTATGTAGCCTTTAATAAATTGTATGTATCATGTATGTAATTGTATGTAGCCTTTATTTAACATATGTAGCCTTTATTTAATTAGCCTTTATTTAATCTATGTAGCCTTATTTGAATTGTATGTAGCCGCTATTAAATTGTATGTAGCCTTAATTTAATTGTATGTAGCCTTTATAAAATTGTATGTAGCCTCTATTTAATTGTATGTTCCCTTTTTTAACTGTATTTAGCCTTTATTTAATTGTATGTAGCCTTTATTTAATTGTATGTTGCCTTTTTTAACTGTATTTAGCCTTTTTTAATTGTATGTAGCCTTTATTTAATTGTATAAATCCCTTATTTAATTGTATAAATCCTTTTTTTAATTGTATGGCGCCATTATTTAATTGTAGGTAGCCTTTATTTCAGTGAATGTAGCCTTTATTTAATTGTTTGTAACCTTTTTTAGATTGTATGTAGCCTTTTTTAATTTTATGCAGCCTTCATTTAATTGTAGTTAGCCTTTTTTAAATTGTATGTAGCCTTTATTTAATTGTATGTAGCCTTTATTAAGTTGTATGTAGCCTTCATTTAATTGTATGTAGCCTTTATTTAATTGTATGTATCCTTTTTTTTAATTGTATGCAGCCTTCATTTAATTGTATATAGCCTTCATTTAATTGTATGTAGCCTTTATTTAATTGTATGTAGCATTCATTTAAATGTATGTAGCCTTCATTTAATTGTATGTAGACTTTATTTAATTGTATGTAGCCTTTATTTTATTGTATGTAACCTTTATTTAATTGTATGTAGCCTTCAATTAATTCTTTGTAGCCTTTATTTAATTGTATGTAGCCTTTATTTCAGTGTATGTAGCCTTTATTTAAGTGTATGTAGCCTCTATTAAATTGTATGTAGCCTTGATTTAATTGTATATAGCATTGATTTAATTATATGTAACCTTCATTTATTTGTATGTAGCCTTTATTTAATTGTATGTAGCCTTTATTTAATTGTATAAATCCTTTATTTAATTGTATGTAGCCTTTTTTAAATTGTAGGTAGCCTTAATTTAATTATATGTAACCTTTAATTATTTTATGTAGCCTTTATTTAATTGTATGTAGCCTTTATTTAATATATGTATCCTTCATTTATTTGTATGTAGCCTTTATTTAATTGTATGTAGCCTTTATTTAATCTATATAGCCTTACTTTAATTTATGTAGCGTTCATTTTATTGTATGTAATCTTTATTTAAGTGTATGTAGCCTTCATTTTATTGTGTGTAGCCTTCATTTTATTGTATGTAGCCTTCATTTATTTGTATGTAGCCTTCATTTAATTGTAATTAGCCTTTATTTAATTGAATCTAGCCTTTATTTCAGTGTATGTAGCCTTTTTTTAAGTGTGTGTAACCTTTATTTATTTTTATTTAGCCTTCATTTAATTGTATGCAGCCTTCAGTTAATTGTATGTAGCCTACATTTATTTGTATGTAGCCTTCATTTAATTGTATGTTGCCTGCATTTAACTGTTTGTAGCCTTCATTTAATTGTATGGAGCCTACACTTAAATGTATGTAGCCTTCATTTAAGTGTTTGTAGCCTTTATTTAATTGTAGGTAGCCTTTATTTAATTGTATGTAGCCTTTATTTAATTGTATATAGCCTTTATAAAATTGTATGTAGCCATTATTTAATTGTTTGTAGCCGTTATTTATTTGTATGTAGCCTTTATTAAATTGTATTCAGCCTTTATTTAATTGTAGGTAGCCTTTATTTAATTGCATGTAGCCTTTATTTAATTGTATGTACACTTTATTTAATTGTACAAATCATTTATTTAAATGTATGTAGCCTTAATTTAATTGTATGAGCCTTTATTTAATTGTATGTAGCCTTCATTTAATTGTATGTAGCCTTCATTTAATTGTATGTAGCCTTCATTTAATTGTATGAAGCCTTTATTTCATTGTATGTAACCTTTATTTAATTGTAAGTAGCCTTAATTTAATAGTATGTATCCTTTAATAAATTGTATGTAGCATTTTTGTAATTGTATGTAGCCTTTATTTAACATATTTAGCCTTTATTTAATTGTATGTAGCCTTTATTTAATTGTATTTAGCCTTCTATTTAATTGTATGTAGCCTTTATTTTATTGTATGTAGCCTTTATTTAATCTATGTGGCCTTACTTTAATTGTATGTAGCCTCTTATAAATTGTATGTAGCCTTTATGTAATTGTATGTAGCTTTGATTAAATTGTATGTAGCCTTTATTTAATTGTAAGGAGCCTTTATTTAATTGTATAAATCCTTTAATTAATTGTATGTAGCCTTTATTTAATTGTAAGTAGCCTTAATTTAATTGTATGTTGCCTTTATTTAATTGTATGTAGCTTTTATTTAATTGTATAAATCCTTTATTTAATTGTATGTAGCCTTTATTTAATTGTAAGTAGCCTTAATTTAATTGTATGTAGCCATTAATATATTGTATGTAGCCTTTTTGTAATTGTATGTAGCCTTTATTTAACATATGTAGCCTTTATTTAATTGTATGTGGCCTTACTTTAATTGTATGTAGCCTCTATTAAATTGTATGTAGCCTTTATTTAATTGTATGTAGCTTTTATTAAATTGTATGTAGCCTTTATTTAATTGTATGGAGCCTTTATTTAATTGTATAAATCCTTTATTTAATTGTATGTAGCCTTTATTTAATTGTAAGTAGCCTAAATTTAATTGTATGTAGCCTTTAATAAATTGTATGTAGCCTTTTTGTAATTGTATGTAGCCTTTTTTTAACATATGTAGCCTTTATTAAGTCTAAGTTTAAGTCTAAGTCTAAGTCTAAGTCTAAGTCTAAGTCTAAGTCTAAGAAGTCTAAGTCTAATTCCAAGTCTGAGTCTAAGTCTAAGTCTAAGTATACGTCTAAGTCTAAGTCTAAGTCTAAGTTTAATTCTATGTTTAAGAAGTCTAAGTCTGAGTCTAAGTCTAAGTCTAAGTCTAAGTCTAAGTTTAAGTCTAAGTCTAAATTTAAGTCCAAGTCTAAGTCTAAGTCTAAGTCTAAGTATAAGTATAAGTCTAAGTCTATGTCTAAGTCTAAGTCTAAGTCTAAGTCTAAGAAGTCTAAGTCTAAGTCTAAGTCTAAGTCTAAGTCTAAGAAGTCTAAGTCTAAGTCTAAGTTTAAGTCTAAGTCTAAGTCTAAGTCTAAGTCTAAGTCTAAGTCTAAGTCTTAGTCTAAGTCTAAGTCTAAGTCTAAGTCTAAGAAGTATAAGTCTAAGTCTAAGTCTAAGTCTAAGTCTAAGTTTAAGTCTAAGTCTAAGTCTAAGTCTAAGTCTAAGCCTAAGTCTAAGTCTAAGTCTAAATCTAAGTCTAAGTCTAAGTCTAAGTCTAAGAAGTCTAAGTCTAAGTCTAAGTTTAAGTCTAAGTCTAAGTCTAAGTCTAAGTTTAAGTCCAAGTCTAAGTCTAAGTCTAAGTCTAAGTGTAAGTCTAAGTCTAAGTCTAAGTCTAAGTCTAATTTTAAGTCCAAGTCTAAGTCTAAGTCTAAGTCTAAGTCTAAGAAGTCTAAGTCTAAGTCTAAGTCTAAGTCTAAGAAGTCTAAGTCTAAGTTTAAGTCTAAGTTTAAGTCTAAGTCTGTCTAATTCTAAGTCTAAGTCTAAGTCTAAGAAGTCTAAGTCTAAGTCTAAGTTTAAGTCTAAATCTAAGTCTAAGTCTAAGTCAAAGTCTAAGTCTAAGTCTAAGTCTAAGTCTAAGTCTAAGTCTAAGTCTAAGTCTAAGTCTAATTCTAAGAAGTCTAAGTCTAAGTCTAAGTCTAAGTTTAAGTCTAAATTTAAGTCTAAGTCTAAGACTAAGTTTAAGTCTAAATCTAAGTCTAAGAAGTCTAAGTCTAAGTCTAAATCTAAGTCTAAGTCTAAGTCTAAGTGTAAGTCTAAGTCTAAGTCTAAGTCTAAGTCTAAGTCTAAGTCTTAGTCTGAGAAGTATAATTCTAAGTCTAAGTCTAAGTCTAAGTCTAAGTCTAAGTCTTAGTCTAAGTCGAAGTCTAAGTCTAAGAAGTCGAAGTCTAAGTCTAAGTCTAAGTCTAAGTCTAAGTTTAAGTCTAAGTCTAGTCTAAGTCTATGTCTAAGTCTAAGTCTAAGTCTAAGTCTAAATCTAAGTCTAAGTCTAAGTCTAAGTCTAAGTCTAAGAAGTCTAAGTCTAAGTCTAAGTCTAAGTCTAAGTCTAAGTCTACGTCTAATAAGTCTAAGTCTAAGTCTAAGTCGAAGAAGTCTAAGTCTGTCTAAGTCTAAGTCTAAGTCTAATGTGTCTAAGTCTAAGTCTAAGTCTAAGTCTAAGTCTAAGTCTAAGTCTAAGTTTAAGAAGTCTAAGTCTAAGTTTAAGTCTAAGTCTAAGTCTAAAAAGTCTAAGTCTAAGTCTAAGTCTAAGTCTAAGTTTAAGTCTAAGTCTAAGTCTAAGTCTAAGTCTAAGTCTACGTCTAAGTCTAAGTCTAAGTCTAAGTCTAAGTCTAAGTCTAAGTCTAAGTCTAAGTCTAAGTCTAAGTCTAAGTCTAAGTCTAAGTCTAAGTCTAAGAAGTCTAAGTCTAAGTCTAAGTTTAAGTCTAAGTCTAAGTCTAAGTCTAAGTCTTAGTCTAAGTCTAAGTCTAAGTCTAAGTCTAAGAAGTCTAAGTCTAAGTCTAAGTCTAAGTCTAAGTCAAAGTCAAAGTCAAAGTCTAAGTCTAAGTCTAAGTCTAAATCTAAGTCTAAGTCTAAGTCTAAGTCTAAGTCTAAGACTAAGTTTAAGTCTAAGTCTAAGTCTAAGTCTAAGTCTAAGTCTAAGAAATCTAAGTCTAAGTCTAAATCTAAGTTTAAGTCTAAGTCTAAGTCTAAGTCTAAGCCTAAGTCTAAGTCTAAGTCTAAGTCTAAGAAGTCTAAGTCTAAGTCTAAGTCTAAGTCTAAGTCTAAGTCTAAGTCTAAGTCTAAGTCTAAGTTTAATTCTAAGTCTAAGTCTAAGTCTATATCTAAGTCTAAGTCTAAGTCTAAGTCTAAGTCTAAGTCTAAGTCAAAGTCTAAGTTTAAGTCTAAGTCTAAGTCTAAGTCTAAATTTAAGTCTAAGTCTAAGACTAAGTTTAAGTCTAAATCTAAGTCTAAGAAGTCTAAGTCTAAGTCTAAATCTAAGTCTAAGTCTAAGTCTAAGTCTAAGTCTAAGTCTAAGTCTAAGCCTAAGTCTAAGTCTAAGACTAAGTCTAAGTCTAAGAAGTCTAAGTCTAAGAAGTCTAAGTCTAAGTCTAAGCCTAAGTTTAAGTCTAAGTCTAAGTCTAAGTCTAAGTCTAAGTCTAAGTCTAAGTCTAAGTCTAAGTCTAAGTCTAAGTCTAAGAAGTCTAAGTCTAAGTCTAAGTCTAAGTCTAAGTCTAAGTCTAAGTTTAAGTCTAAGTCTAAGTCTAAGTCTAAGTCTAAGTCTAAGTCTAAGAAGTCTAAGTCTAAGTCTAAGTCTAAGTCTAAGTTTAAGTCTAAGTCTAAGTCTAAGTCTAAGTCTTAGTCTAAGTCTAAGTCTAAGTCTAAGTCTAAGAAGTCTAAGTCTAAGTCTAAGTCTAAGTCTAAGTCTAAGAAGTCTAAGAAGTCTAAGTCTAAGTCTAAGTCTAAGTCTAAGTCTAAGTCTAAGTCAAAGTCAAAGTCAAAGTCTAAGGCTAAGTCTAAGTCTAAGTCTAAGTCTAAGTCTAAGTGTAAGTCGAAGTCTAAGTCTAAGTCTAAGTCTAAGTCTAAGTCTAAGTTTAAGTCTAAGTCTAAGTCTAAGTCTAAGTATAAGTCTTAGTCTAAGTCTAAGTCTAAGTCTAAGTCTAAGAAGTCTAAGTCTAAGTCTAAGTCTAAGTTTAAGTCTAAGTCTAAGTCTAAGTCTAAGTTTAAGTCTAAGTCTAAGTCAAAGTCTAAGTCTAAGTCTAAATCTAAGTCTAAGTCTTAGTCTAAGTCTAAGAAGTCTAAGTCTAAGTCTAAGTTTAAGTCTAAGTCTAAGTCTCAGTTTAAGTCCAAGTCTAAGTCTAAGTCTAAGTCTAAGTGTAAGTCTAAGTCTAAGTCTAAGTCTAAGTCTAAGTTTAAGTCTAAGTCTAAGTCAAAGTCTAAGTCTAAGTTTAAGTCCAAGTCTAAGTCTAGGTCTAAGTCTAAGAAGTCTAAGTCTAAGTCTAAGTCTAAGTCTAAGAAGTCTAAGTCTAAGTCTACGTCTAAGTCTAATTCCTAGTCTAAGTCTAAGTCTAAGTCTAAGTCTAAATCTAAGTTTAAGTCTAAGTCTAAGTCTAAGTCTAAGAAGTCTAAGTCTAAGTCTAAGTCTAAGTCTAAGTTTAAGTCTAAGTCTAAGTCTAAGTCTAAGTCTACGTCTAAGTCTAAGTATAAGTCTAAGAAGTCTAAGAAGTCTAAGAAGTCTAAGTCTAAGTCTAAGTCTAACTCTAAGTCTAAGTCTTAGTCTAAGTCTAAGTCTAAGTCAAAGTCTAAGTCTAAGTCTAAGAAGTCTAAGTTTAACTTTAAGTCTAAATTTAAGTCTAAGTATAAGTATAAGTTTAAGTCTAAGTCTAAGTCTAGTCTAAGTCTAAGTCTAAGTCTAAGTCTATGTCTAAGTCTAAGTCTAAGTTTAAGTCTAAGTCTAAGTCTAGTCTAAGTCTAAGTCTAAGTCTAAGTGTAAGTCTAAGTCTAAGTCTAAGTCTAAATCTAAGTCTAAAACTAAGTCTAAGTCTAAGTCTAAGTCTAAGTCTAAGTCTAAGTCAAAGTCTAAGTCTACTTCTAAGTCTAAGTCTAAGTCTAAGTCTAAGTCTAAGTTTAAGTCTAAGTTTAAATCTAAGTCTAAGTCTAAGTCTAAGAAGTCTAAGTCTAAGTCTAAGTTTAAGTCTAAGTCTAAGTTTAAGTCTAAGTTTAAGTCTAAGACCAAGTCTAAGTCTAAGTCTTCGTCTAAGTCTAAGTCTAAGAAGTCTAAGTCTAAGTTTAAGTCTAAGTCTAAGTCTAAGTCTAAGTCTAAGTCTAAGTCTAAGTCTAAGAAGTCTAAGTCTAAATCTAAGTCTAAGTTTAAGTCTAAGTCTAAGTCTAAGTCTAAGTCTAAGTCTAAGTCAAAGTCTAAGTCTTAATCTAAGTCTAAGTCTAAGTCTAAGAAGTCTAAGTCTAAGTCTAAGTCTAAGTCTAAGTCTAAGTCTAAGAAGTCTAAGTCTAAGTCTAAGTCCAAGTTTAAGTCTAAGTCTAAGTCTAAGTTTAAGAAGTCTAAGTCTAAGTCTAAGTTTAAGTCTGAGTCAAAGTCTAAGTCTAAGTCTTAGTCTAAGTCTAAGTCTAAGTCTAAGAAGTCTAAGTCTAAGTCTAAGTCTAAGAAGTCTAAGTCTAAGTCTAAGTCTAAGTTTAAGTCTAAGTCTAAGTCTAAGTTTAAGTCCAAGTCTAAGTCTAAGTCTAAGTCTAAGTATAAGTCTAAGTCTATGTCTAAGTCTAAGTCTAAGTCTAAGTCAAAGTCTAAGAAGTCTAAGTCTAAGTCTAAGTCTAAGTCTAAGTCTAAGTCTAAGAAGTCTACGTCTAAGTCTAAGTCTAAGTCTAAGTTTAAGTCTAAGTCTAAGTCTAAGTCTAAGTTTAAGTCTAAGTCTAAGTCTAAGTCTAAGTCTAAGTCTAAGTCTAAGTCTAAGTCTAAGAAGTCTAAGTCTATGTCTAAATCTAGGTCTAAGTCTAAGTCTAAGTCTAAGTCAAAGTTTAAGTCTAAGTCTAAGTCTAAGTTTAAGTCCAAGTCTAAGTCTAAGTCTAAGTATAAGTCTAAGTCTATGTCTAAGTCTATGTCTAAGTCTAAGTCTAAGTCTAAGAAGTCTAAGTCTAAGTCTAAGTCTAAGTCTAACTCTGAGTCTAAGAAGTCTAAGTCTAAGTCTAAGTTTAAGTCTAAGTCTAAGTCTAAGTCTAAGTTTAAGTCTAAGTCTAAGTCTAAGTCTAAGTCTAAGAAATCTAAGTCTAAGTCTAAGTCTAAGTCTTAGTCTAAGTCTAAGTCTAAGTCTAAGTCTAAGTCTAAGAAGTCTAAGACTAAGTCTAAGTCTAAGTCTAAGTTTAAGTCTAAGTCTAAGTCTAAGTTTAAGAAGTCTAAGTCTAAGTCTAAGTCTAAGTTTAAGTCTAAGTCTAAGTCTAAGTCTAAGTCTAAGTCTAAGTTTAAGTCTAAGTCTAAGTCTAAGTCTAAGTCTTAGTCTAAGTCTAAGTCTAAGAAGTCTTAGTCTAAGTCTAAGTCTAAGAAGTCTAAGTCTAAGTCTAAGTCTAAGTTTAAGTCTAAGTCTAAGTCTAAGTTTAAGTCCAAGTCTAAGTCTAAGTCTAAGTCTAAGTATAAGTCTAAGTCTATGTCTAAGTCTAAGT
>CAXITT010000447.1:478716-536528 GCA_964033795.1 Lymnaea stagnalis | reverse complement strand
ATCTAACTGAACTTCTTTCTGTCTATTCACCCCTTCGACAACTTCGCTCCTCCGCAGACTCGCGTATTCTGTCCGTTCCCAAGACACGCACTAAATTATATGGTGAACGATCTTTCTCTTTCTGCGCCCCTAAACAATGGAATTCTTTGCCACTACACATCCGCAATATAACAACCACACAGGCCTTCAAAACTGCACTCAAAACACATCTATTTAAACTATACTACTCTGACTGATTCTCCTCCTATAAACCGATAAACGTACATGGGTTTCCTTGTAAAAATGTCTGGTGTGGGTGGATGAATAGACCTATGGTGTTGTTTTGCTTATATGTTGTTTTTATTTCATTTATGTATTTTATTTTAATATTATGACTATGCCTCTTTGCTATATATGTACAGCGCGGTGAGCCCAGCCCTAGGCCGGGGTACCGCGCTATATAAGACCACTTATTATTATTATTATTATTAATTGTATAAATACTTTTTTAATTATAAAAATCTTTTTTTTAATTGTATGTAGCCTTTATTTAATTGTAAGTAGACTTTATTTCAGTGTATGTAGCCTTTATTTAATTGTATGTAACTTTTTTATATTGTATGTAGCCTTTATTTAATTGTATGTAGCCTTCTTTTAATTGTATGTTGACTTCATTTAATTGTATGTAGCCTTTATTTAATTGTATGTAGCCTTTATCTAATTGTATGTAGCCTTCATTTAATTGTATGTAGCCTTTATTACATTGTATGTAGCCATTATTTAATTGTTTTTAGCCTTTATTTAATTTGTATGTATCCTTTATTTCATTGTATGTAGCCTTTATTTAATTGTATAAATCCTTTTTTTATTATATTAATCCTTTTTTAATTGTATGTAGCCTTTATTTAATTGTAAGTAGCCTTTATTTCAGTGTATGTAGCCTTTATTTAATTGTATGTTACCATTTTTTATATTGTATATAGCCTTTATTTAATTGTATGTAGCCTTCTTTTAATTGTATGTTGCCTTCATTTAATTGTATGTAGCCTTCATTTAATTGTATGTAGCCTTCATTTAATTGTATGTAGCCTTCATTTAATTGTTTGTAGCCTTTATTTAATTGTATGTAGCCTTTATTTAATTGTATGTAGCCTTTATTTAATATTATATAGCCTTCATTTAAATGTATGTAGCCTTTATTTAATTATATGTAGAATTCATGTAATTGTATGTAGCCTTTATTTAATTATATGTAGCCTTTATTACATTGTATGTAGCCATTATTTAATTGTTTGTAGACTTTATTTAATTGTATTTATCCTTTATTTAATTGTATGTAGCCTTTATTTAATTGTATAAATCCTTTTTTAATTGTATAAATCCTTTTTTAATTGTATGTAGCCTTTATTTAATTGTATGTAGCCTTCATTTAACTGTATGTAGCCTTCATTTAATTGTATGTAGCCTTTATTTAAAGTATGTAGCCTTTATTTAATTGTATGTAGTCTTTAATTAATTGTATGTAGCCTTTATTAAATTGTATAAATAATTTATTTAATTGTATTTAACCTTCATTTAATTGTATATAGCCTTCATTTAATTGTATGTGGCCTTTATTTAATTGTATAAATAATTTATTTAATTGTATGTAGCCTTTATTTAATTGTAGGTAGCCCTAATTTAATTTTATGTAGCCTGCAATAATTGTATGTAGCCTTTATTTAATTGTATGTAGCCTTTATTTAATATATGTAGCATTCATTTATTTGTAAGTAGCCTTCATTTAATTGTATGTAGCCTTTATTTAATTATATGTAGCCTTTATTAAATTATTTGTAGCATTCATTTAATTGTATGTAGCCTTCATTGAATTGTATGTAGACTTCATTTAATTGTATGAGGCCTTTATTTAATTGTATGTAGATTTTATTTAATTGTATGTAGCCTTTATTTAATTGTATGTAACCTTCATTTAATTGTTTGTAACCTTTATTTAATTGTATGTAGCCTTTATTTAATTGTATGTAGCCTCTATTACATTGTATGTAGCCATTATTTAAATGTTTGTAGACTTTATTTAATTGTATGTATCCTTTATTTAATTGTATGTAGCCTTTATTTAATTGTATAAATCCTTTTTTAATTTTATAAATCCTTTTTTAATTGTATGTAGCCTTAATTTAATTGTAAGTAGCCTTTATTTCAGTGTATGTAGCCTTTATTTAATTGTATGTAGCCTTTATTAAATTATATGTAGCCTTCATTTAATTGTATGAAGCCTTCATTTAATTGTATGTAGCCTTCAATTAATTGTCTGTAGCCTTCATTTAATTGTATTTAGCCTTCATTTAATTGTATACAGTCTTTATTTAACTGTATGTATCCTTTATTTAATTGTATGTAGCCTTCATTTATTTGTATGTAGCCTTCATTTAATTGTCTGTAGCCTTCATTTAATTGTATTTAGCCTTCATTTAATTGTATTCAGTCTTTATTTAACTGTATGTATCCTTTATTTAATTGTATGTAGCCTTTATTTAATTTTATTTAGCCTTTATTTAATTGCATGTAGCCTTTATTTTTAATTGTATAAATCATTTATGTAATTATATGTCGCCTTTATTTAATTGTAGGTAGCCCTAATATAATTTTATGTAGCCTTTAATAATTGTATGTAGCCTTTATTTAATTGTATTTAGCCTTTATTTAATATATGTAGCCTTCATTTATTTGTACGTAGCCTTCATTTAATTGTATGTAGCCTTTATTTAATTGTATGCAGCCTTCATTTAATTGTATTTAGCCTTCATTTAATTGTATGTAGCCATCATTTAATTGTGTGTAGCCTTCATTTAATTATATGTAGACTTCATTTAATTGTATGCAGCCTTTAATTGTATGTAGCATTCATTTAAATGTATGTAGCCTTTATTTAATTGCATGTAGCCTCTATTAAATTGTATGTAGCTTTAATTTAATTGTATGTAGTCATTATTAAATTGTATGTAGCCTTTATTTAATTGTATGTAGCCTTTTTGAACTGTATTTAGCCTTTATTTAATTGTATGTAGCCTTTATTTGATTGTATGTAGCCTTTAATTAATTCTATAAATCAATTATTTAATTGTATAAATCCTTTTTTTATTGTATATAGCCTTTATTTAATTGTATGTAGCCTTTATTTCAGTGTATGTAGCCTTTATTTAATTGTTTGTAACCTTTATTAGATTGTATGTAGCGTTTTTTTAATTGTATGTAGCCTTTATTTAATTGTATGCATCCTTCATTTAATTGTATGTAGCATTTTTTAAATGTATGTAGCCTTCATTTAATTGTATGTAGCCTTTATTTAATTGTATGTAGCCTTTATTTAACTTATGGATCATTTATTTAATTGTATGTAGCCTTTATTTAATTGTTTGTAGCCTTCATTTAATTGTATGTAGCCTTTATTTAATTGTATGCAGCCTTCATTTAATTGTATGTAGCCTTCATTTAATTGTATGTATCCATCATTTAATTGTATGTCACCTTCATTTAATTATATGTAGACTTCATTTAATTGTATGCAGCCTTTAATTGTATGTAGCATTCATTTAAATGTATGTAGCCTTTATTTAATTGCATGTAGCCTCTATTAAATTGTATGTAGCTTTAATTTAATTGTATGTAGTCATTATTAAATTGTATGTAGCCTTTATTTAATTGTATGTAGCCTTTTTGAACTGTATTTAGCCTTTATTTAATTGTATATAGCCTTTATTTAATTGTATGTAGCCTTTAATTAATTCTATAAATCAATTATTTAATTGTTTAAATCCTTTTTTTATTGTATGTAGCCTTTATTTAATTGTATGTAGCCTTTATTTCAGTGTATGTAGCCTTTATTTATTTGTTTGTAAACTTTATTAGATTGTATGTATGATTTTTTTTTAAATTGCATGTAGCCTTTATTTAATTGTATGCATCCTTCATTAAATTGTATGTTGCCTCAATTTAATTGTATGTAGCCTTCATTTAGTTGTATGTAGCATTCATTTAAATGTATGTAGCCTTCATTTAATTGTATGTAGCCTTTATTTAATTGTATGTAGCCTTTATTTAAGTTATGGATCCTTTATTTAATTGTATGAGGCCTTTATTTAATTGTATGTAGCCTTTATTAAATTGTATGTAGCCTTTATTTAATTGTATGTAGCTTTTATTAAATTATATGTAGCCTTCATTTAATTGTATGTAGCCTTAATTTAATTGTATGTAGCCTTGATTTAATTGTATGTAGCCTTCATTTAATTGTATGTAGCCTTCATTTAATTGTATTTAGCCTTCATTTAATTGTATTCAGTCCTTATTTAATTGTATGTATCGTTTATTTAATTGTATGTAGCCTTTATCTAATTTTATTTAGCCTTTATTTAATTGCATGTAGCCTTTATTTAATTGTATAAATCATTTATGTAATTATATGTAGCCTTTATTTAATTGTAGTTAGCCCTAATTTAATTTTATGTAGCCTTTAATAATTGTATGTAGCCTTTATTTAATTGTACGTAGCCTTCATTTAATTGTATATAGCCTTCATTTAATTATATGTAGCCTTCATTTAATTAGTTGTAGCATTCATTTAATTGTATGTAGCCTTCATTGATATGTATGTAACCTTCATTTATCTTTAGCTGGCCTTTATTTAATTGTATAAATAAATTATTCAATAGTCTGTAGCCTTTATTTAATTGTAGGTAGCCCTAATTTAATTTTATATAGCCTTCAATAAGTTTATGTAGCCTTTATTTAATTGTATGTAGCCTTTATTTAATATATGTAGCCTTCATTAAATTATTTGTAGCATTCATTTAATTGTATCTAGCCTGCATTTATTTGTACGTAGCCTTCATTTAATTGTATGAAGCCTTTATTTAATTATATGTAGCATTCATTAAATTATTTGTAGCATTCATTTAATTGTATGTAGCCTTCATTTAATTGTATGTAGCATTCATTTAAATGTATGAAGCCTTCATTTAATTGTATGTAGCCTTTATTTAATTAAATGTAGCCTTTATTAAATTGTATGTAGCCTTTATTTAATTGTATGTAGCCTTTATTTTATTGTATGTAGCCTTTATTTAATCTATGTAGCCTTACTTTAATTGTATGTAGCCTCTATTAAATTGTATGTAGCCTTAATTTAATTGTATGTAGCCTTTATTAAGTTGTATGTAGCCTTTATTTACTTGTATATAGCCTTTATTTAATTGTATAAATCCCTTATTTAATTGTATAAATCCTTCTTTTAATTGTATGTAGCCTTTTTTTAATTGTAGGTAGCCTTTATTTCATTGTATGTAGCATTTTTTTAATTGTTGTAACCTTTATTAGATTGTATTTAGCCTTTATTAAATTGTATGTAGCTTTTATTTAATTGTAGTTAGTCTTTTTAACTGTATTTAGCCTTTATTTAATTGTATGTAGCGTTTTTTTAATTGTATGTAGCCTTTATTTAATTGTATGCATCCTTCATTTAATTGTATGTAGCATTTTTTAAATGTATGTAGCCTTCATTTAATTGTATGTAGCCTTTATTTAATTGTATGTAGCCTTTATTTAACTTATGGATCATTTATTTAATTGTATGTAGCCTTTATTTAATTTTATGTAGCCTTCATTTAATTGTATGTAGCCTACATTTATATGTATGTAGCCTTCATTTAATTGTATGTAGCCTTTAATAAATTCTATGTAGTCTTTTTAATTGTATGTAGCCTTTATTTGATATATGTTGCCTTCATTTAATTGTATGTAGCCTTCATTTAATTGTATGTAGCCTTCATTTAATTGTATGGAGCCTTCATTTAATTTTATGTAGCCTTCCTTTAATTGTATGTAGCCTTCATTTAATTGTATGTAGCCTTCATTTAATTGTATGTAGCCTTTATTTAATTGTATGTAGCCTTTATTTAATTGTATTTAGCCTTTATTTAATTGTATGTAGCCTTTTTAATTGTAGGTAGCCTTTATTTCAGTGTATGTAACCTTTATTTACTTGTTTGTAACCTTTATTAGATTGTATGTAGCCTTTATTTAATTGTATGTAGCCTTTGTTTAATTGTATGTAGCCTTTATTAAATTTTACGTAGCCTTTATTTAATTGTATGTAGCCTTTATTAAATTGAATGTATCCCTCATTTAATTGTATGTAGCCTTCATTTAATTGTATGTAGCCTTCATTTAATTGTATGTATCCTTCATTTATTTGTATGTAGCCTTCATTTAATTGTACGTAGCCTTATTTACTTGTATGTAGCCTTCATTTAATTGTGTGTAGCCTTCATTTAATTGTATTCAGTCTTTATTAAATTGTATGTATCCTTTATTTAATTGTATGTAGCCTTTATTTAATTGTATTTTGCCTTTTTTAAGTGCATGTAGCCTTTATTTATTTGTATGTAGCCTTTTTTAAAATGTATAAATCATTTATTTAATTGTATGAACCATTTTTTAATTGTATTTAACCTTAATTTAATTGTATGTAGCCTTTAATAAATTCTATGTAGTCTTTTTAATTGTATGTATCCTTTATTTGATATATGTTTCCTTCATTTAATTGTATGTAGCCTTCATTTAATTGTATGTAGCCTTCATTTAATTGTATGTAGCCTTCATTTAATTGTATGGAGCTCTCATTTAATTTTATTTAGCCTTCCTTTAATTGTATGTAGCCTTCATTTAATTGTATGTAGCCTTTATTTAATTGTATGTAGCCTTTATTTAATTGTATTTAGCCTTTATTTAATTGTATGTAGCCTTTTTAATTGTAGGTAGCCTTTATTTCAGTGTATGTAACCTTTATTTACTTGTTTGTAACCTTTATTAGATTGAATGTATCCTTCATTTAATTGTATGTAGCCTTCATTTAATTGTATGTAGCCTTCATTTAATTGTATGTATCCTTCATTTATTTGTATGTAGCCTTCATTTAATTGTACGTAGCCTTATTTACTTGTATGTAGCCTTCATTTAATTGTGTATAGCCTTCATTTAATTGTATTCAGTCTTTATTAAATTGTATGTATCCTTTATTTAATTGTATGTAGCCTTTATTTAATTGTATTTTGCCTTTTTTAAGTGCATGTAGCCTTTATTTAATTGTATGTAGCCTTTATTAAATTGTATAAATCATTTATTTAATTGTATGAACCATTTTTTAATTGTATGTAGCCTTAAATTAATTGTATGTAGCCTTCAATAAATTCTATGTAATCTTTTTAATTGTATGTAGCCTTTATTTGATATATGTTGCCTTCATTTAATTGAATGTAGCCTTCATTTAATTGTATGTAGCCTTCATTCAATTGTATAGAGCCTTCATTTAATTTTATGTAGCCTTCCTTTAATTGTATGTAACCTTCATTTAATTGTATGTAGCCTTTATTTAATTGTATTAAGCCTTTATTTAATTGTATTTAGCCTTTATTTAATTGTATTTAGCCTTTATTTTATTCTATGTAGCCTTACTTTAATTGTATGTAGCCTCTATTAAATTGTATGTAGCCTTAATTTAAATGTATGTTGCCTTGATTAAATTGTATGTAGCCTTTATTTAATTTTATGTAGTCTTTTTTAACTGTATTTATCCTTTATTTAATTGTATGTCGCCTTTATTTAATTGTATGTAGCCTTTATTTAATTGTATAAATCCCTTATTTAATTGCATAAATCCTTTTTTTAATTGTATGTAGCCTTTATTTAATTGTAGGTAGCCTTTTTTTCAGTGTATGTAGCCATTATTTATTTGTTTGTAACCTTTATTAGATTGTATGCAGCCTTTATTAAATTGTTTGTAGCCTTTATTTAATTGTATGCAGCCTTAATTTAATTGTATGTAGCCTTCATTTAATTGTATGTAGCCTTCATTTAATTGTATGTAGTATTTCTTAAAATGTATTATCCTTCATTTAATTGTATGTAGCTTTTTTTTAATTGTATGTAGCCTTTATTTAAAAAATATAGCCTTTATTTAAGTGTATGTAGCCTTTATTTAATTGTATGTAGCCTTTATTAAATTGTATGTAGCCTTCATTTAATTGTATGTAGCCTTCAGTTAATTGTATGTAGCTTTCATTTAATTGTATGTAGCCTTCATTTATTTGTATGTAGCCTTCATTTAATTGTATGTATCCTTCATTTAATTGTATGTAGCCTTCATTTAATTGTATGCAGCCTTTTTTTAATTGTATGTAGCCTTTATTTAATTGTATGTAGCCTTAATTTAAGTGTGTGTAGCCTTTAATTAATCGTATGTAGCCTCTATTTAATTGTATAAATCCTTTTTTTATTGTATGTAGCCTTTATTTAATTGTAAGTAGCCTTAATTTAATTGTATGTAGCCTTTAATAAATTGTATGTAGCCTTAATGTAATTGTATGTAGCCTTTATTTAGTTGTATAAATATTTTATTTAGTTGTATGTAGCCTTTATTTAATTGTAAGTAGCCTTAATTTAATTGTATGTATCCTTTAATAAATTGTATGTAGCCTTTAATAATTGTATGCAGCCTTTATATAATTGTACGTAGCCTATATTTTATTGTATGTAGCCTTTATTTAATCTATATAGCCTTACTTTAATTGTATGTAGCCTGTATTAAATTGTATGCAGCATTTATTTACTTGTATTTAGCCTTTATTTAATTTATGTAGCCTTTATTTAATTGTATTTAGCCTATAATTAATTGTATGTAGCCTTCTATTAATTGTATGTAGCCTTCATTTACTTGTATGTAGCCTGCATTTAATTGTGTGTAGCCTTCATTTAATTGTATTCAGCCTTTTTTTAATTGTATGTATCCTTTATTTAATTGTATGTAGCCTTTATTTAATTGTATTTTGCCTTTATTTAAGTGCATGCAGCATTTATTTAATTGTATGTAGCCTTTATTAAATTGTATAAATCATTTATTTAATTGTATGAACCATTTTTAATTGTAGGTAGCCTTAATTTAATTATATTTAGCCTTTAATAAATTCTATGTAGTCTTTAATTAATTGTAAGTAGCCTTTATTTGATATATGTTGTCTTCATTTAATTGCATGTAGCCTTCATTTAATTGTATGTAGCCTTCATTTAATTGTATGTAGCCTTCATTTAATTGTATGAAGCCTTCATTTAATTTTATGTAGCCTTCATTTAATTGTATGGAGCCTTCATTTAATTTTATGTAGCCTTCCTTTAATTGTGTGTAGCCTTTATTAAATTGTATGTAGCCTTTTTTAATTGTATTTAGCCTTTATTTAATTGTATTTAGCCTTTATTTTATTGTATGTAGCCTTTATTTAAGCTATGTAGCCTTACTTTAATTGTATGTAGCCTCTATTAAATTGTAAGTAGCCTTAATTTAATTGTATGTAGCCTTGATTAAATTGTATGTAGCCTTTATTTAATTGTATAAATCCCTTATTTAATTGTATAAATCCTTTTTTTAATTGTATGTAGCCTTTATTTAATTGTTTTTAACCTTTATTAGATTGTATGTAGCCTTTATTTAATTGTATGTAGCCTTTATTTAATTGTATGCAGCCTTCATTTAATTGTATGTAGCCTTCATTTAATTGTATGTATCATTCATTTAAATGTATGGAGCCTTCATTTAATTGTATGTAGCCTTTTTTTAATTGTATATAGCCTTTATTTAAGGTATGTAGCCTTTATTTAATTGTGTGTAGCCTTTATTTAATTGTATGTAGCCTTTATTAAATTGTATGTAGCCTTTATTTAATTGTATGTAGCCTTTATTAAGTTGTATGTAGTCTTCATTTAATTGTATGTAGCCTTTATTTAATTGTATGTAGCCTTTTTTTAATTATATGCAGCCTTCATTTCATTGTATAAAGCCTTCATGTAATTGTATGTACCCTTCATTTATTTGTATGTAGCTTCATTTAATTGTATGTAGTATTTATTAAAATGTATGTAGCCTTCATTTAATTGTATGTAGCCTTTATTAAATTGTATGTAGCCTTCATTTAATTGTATATAGCCTTTATAAAATTGTATGTAGCCTCTATTTAATTGTATGTTGCCTTTTTTAACTGTATTTAGCCTTTATTTAATTGCATGTAGCTTTTATTTAATTGCATGTTGCCTTTTTAACTGTATTTAGCCTTTATTTAATTGTATGTAGCCTTTATTTAATTGTTTAAATCCCTTATTTAATTGTATAAATCCTTTTTTTAATTGTATGTAGCCTTTTTTTAATTGTAGGTAGCCTTTATTTAATTGTATTTAGCCTTTATTTTATTGTATGTAGCCTTTATTTAATCTATGTAGCCTTACTTTAATTGTATGTAGCCTCTATTAAATTGTAGGTAGCCTTAATTTAATTGTATGTAGCCTTTATTAAATTGTATGTAGCCTTTATTTAATTGTAGGTAGCCTTGATTAAATTGTATGTAGCCTTTATTTAATTGTATGTAGCCTTTATTTAATTGTTGTAACCTTTATTAGATTGTATGTAGCCTTTATTAAATTGATTGTAGCCTTTAATTAATTGTATGCAGCCTTAATTTAAATGTATGTAGCCTTCATTTAATTGTATGTAGCATTCATTTAAATGTATGGAGCCTTCATTTTATTGTATGTAGCCTTTTTTTAATTCTATGTAGCCTTTATTTAAGGTATGTAGCCTTTATTTAATTGTGTGTAGCCTTTATTTAATTGTATGTAGCCTTTATTTAATTGTATGTAGCCTTTATTAAGTTGTATGTAGTCTTCATTTAATTGTATGTAGCCTTTATTTAATTGTATGTAGCCTTTTTTAATTGTATGCAGCCTTCATTTAATTGTATATAGCCTTCATTTAATTGTATGTACCCTTCATTTATTTGTATGTAGCTTTATTTAATTGTATGTAGTATTCATTAAAATGTATGTGGCCTTCATTTAATTGTATGTAGCCTTTATTAAGTTGTATGTAGCCTTCATTTAATTGTATGTAGCCTTTATAAAATTGTATGTAGCCTCTATTTAATTGTATGTTGCCTTTTTTAACTGTATTTAGCCTTTATTTAATTGCATGTAGCCTTTATTTAATTGCATGTTGCATTTTTTAACTGTATTTAGCCTTTATTTAATTGTATGTAGCCTTTATTTAATTGTATAAATCCCTTATTTAATTGTATAAATCCTTTTTTTAATTGTATGTAGCCTTTTTTTAATTGTAGGTAGCCTTTATTTCAGTGAATGTAGCTTTTATTTAATTGTTTGTAACCTTTATTAGATTGTATGTAGCCTTTATTTAATTGTATGTAGAATTTATTTAAATGTATGCAGCCTTCATTTAATTGTATGTAGCCTTCATTTAATTGTATGTAGCATTCATTTAAATGTATGGAGCCTTCATTTAATTGTATGTAGCCTTTTTTTAATTGTATGAAGCCTTTATTTAAGATATGTAGCCTTTATTTAATTGTGTGTAGCCTTTATTTAATTGTATGTAGCCTTTATTAAATTGTATGTAGCCTTTATTTAATTGTATGTAGCCTTTTTTTAATTGTATGCAGCCTTCATTGAATTGTATATAGCCTTCATTTAATTGTATGTAGCCTTCATTGAATTGTATATAGCCTTCATTTAATTGTATGTAGCCTTCATTTAATTGTATGTAGCTATCATTTAAATGTTTATAGCCTTCATTTAATTGTATGTAGACTTTATTTAATTGTATGTAGCCTTTATTTTATTGTATGTAACCTTCATTTAATTGTATGTAGCCTTCAATTAATTCTTTGTAGCCTTTATTTAATTGTATATAGCCTTTATTTCAGTGTAATTAGCCTTTATTTAAGTGTACGTAGAAATTATTTAATTTGAAGTAGCCTTCATTTATTTGTATGTAGCCTTCATTTAATGTATGTAGCCTCTATTTAATTGTATGTAGCCTTGATTTAATTGTATGTAGCCTTGATTTAATTATATGTAGCCTTCATTTATTTGTATGTAGCCTTTATTTAATTGTATGTAGCCTTTTTTTAATTGTATAAATCTTTTATTTAATTGTATGTAGCCTTTTTTAAATTGTAGGTAGCCTTAATTTAATTATATGTAGCCTTTAATAATTTTATGTAACCTTTATTTAATTGTATGTAGCCTTTATTTAATATATTATCCTTCATTTATTTGTATGTAACGTTTATTTAATTGTATGTAGCCTTTATTTAATCTATATAGCCTTACTTTAATAGTATGTAGCGTTCATTTTATTGTATGTAATCTTTATTTAAGTGTATGTAGCCTTCATTTAATTGTAAGTAGCCTTCATTTATTTGTATGTAGCCTTCATTTAATTGTAATTAGCCTTTATTTAATTGAATCTAGCCTTTATTTCAGTGTATGTAGCCTTTTTTAAAGTGTATGTAGCCTTTATTTATTTTTATGTAGCCTACATTTAATTGTATTCAGCCTTCAGTTAATTGTATGTAGCCTACATTTATTTGTATGTAGCCTTCATTTAATTGTATATTGCCTTCATTTAATTGTATGTCGCCTACATTTAATTGTATGTAGCCTACATTTAATTGTATGTAGCCTTCATTTAAGTGTTTATAGCCTTTATTTAATTGAAGGTAGCCTTTATTTAATTTTATGTAGCCTTTATTTAATTGTATGTAGCCTTTATAACATTGTATGTAGACATTATTTAATTGTTTTTAACCTTTATTTAATTGTATGTAGCCTTTATTTAATTGTAAGTAGCATTAATTTAATTGTATGTAGCCTTTAATAAATTGTATGTAGCCTTTTTGTAATTGTATGTAGCCTTCATTTAAGTGTTTGTAGCCTTTATTTAAGTGTAGGTAGCCTTTATTTAATTGTATGTAGCCTTTATTTAATTGTATGTAGCCTTTATAACATTGTATGTAGCCATTATTTAATTGTTTGTAGCCTTTATTTAATTAAATGTAGCCTTTATTAAATTGTATATAGCCTTAATTTAATTGTATGTAGCCTTCATTTAATTGTATGTAGCCTTCATTTAGTTGTATGTAGCCTTCATTTAATTGTATGCAGCCTTTATTTAATTGTATGTAACCTTTATTTAATTGTAAGTAGCCTTAATTTAATTGTATGTAGCCTTTATTTAATTGTATGTAGCCTTTATTTAATTGTATAAATCCTTTATTTAATTGTATGTAGCCTTTATTTAATTATAAGTAGCCTTAATTTAATTGTATGTAGCCTTTTTGTAATTGTATGTAGCCTTTATTTAACATATGTAGCCTTTATTTATATGTATGTAGCCTTTATTTAATTGTATGTAGCATTTATTTAATTGTATATAGCCTTAATTTTATTGCATGTAGCCTTTATTTAATCTATGTGGCCTTATTTTAATTGTATGTAGCCTCTATTAAATTGTATGTAGCCTTTATTTAATTGTATGTAGCTTTTAATAAATTGTATGTAGCCTTTATTTAATTGTATGGAGCCTTTATTTAATTGTATAAATCCTTTATTTAATTGTAAGTAGCCTTTATTTAATTGTAATTAGCCTTAATTTAATTGTATGTAGCCTTTAATAAATTGTATGTGTCTTTATGTAATTGTATGTAGCCTTTATTTAACATATGTAGCCTTTATTTAATTGTATGTAGCCTTTATTTAATTGTATCTAGCCTTTATTTAATTGTATGTAGCCTTTTTTATTGTATGTAGCCTTTATTTAATCTATGTAGCCTTATTTTAATTGTATGTAGCCGCTACTAAATTGTATGTAGCCTTAATTTAATTGTATAGAGCCTTTATAAAATTGTATGTAGCCTCTATTTAATTGTATGTTGCCTTTTTTAAATGTATTTAGCCTTTATTGAATTGCATGTAGCCTTTATTTAATTGCATGTTGCCTTTTTTAACTGTATTTAGCCTTTATTTAATTGTATGTAGCCTTTATTTAATTGTATAAATCCCTTATTTAATTGTATAAATCCTTTTTTTAATTGTATGTAGCCTTTTTTTAATTGTAGGTAGCCTTTATTTCAGTGAATGTAGTTTTTATTTAATTGTTTGTAACCTTTATTAGATTGTATGTAGCCTTTATTTAATTGTATGTAGCCTTCATTTAATTGTATGTAGCATTCATTTAAATGTATGGAGCCTTCATTTAATTGTATGTAGCCTTTTTTTAATTGTATGTAGCCTTTATTTAAGATATGTAGCCTTTATTTAATTGTGTGTAGCCTTTATTTAATTGTATGTAGCCTTTATTAAATTGTATGTAGCCTTTATTTAATTGTATGTAGCCTTTTTTAATTGTATGCAGCCTTCATTGAATTGTATATAGCCTTCATTTAATTGTATGTAGCCTTCATTTAATTGTATTTAGCTATCATTTAAATGTATGTAGCCTTCATTTAATTGTATGTAGACTTTATTTAATTGTATGTAGCCTTTATTTTATTGTATGTAACCTTCATTTAATTGTATGTAGCCTTCAATTAATTCTTTGTAGCTTTTATTTAATTGTATATAGCCTTTATTTCATTGTATGTAGCCTTTATTTAAGTGTATGTAGCCTTTATTTATTTTGAAGTAGCCTTCATTTATTTGTATGTAGCCTTCATTTAATTTATGTAGCCTCTATTTAATTGTATGTAGCCTTTTTTAATTGTATAAATCTTTTATTTAATTGTATGTAGCCTTTTTTAAATTGTAGGTAGCCTTAATTTAATTATATGTAGCCTTTAATAATTTTATGTAGCCTTTATTTAATTGTATGTAGCCTTTATTTAATATATGTATCCTTCATTTATTTGTATGTAGCGTTTTTTTAATTTTATGTAGTCTTTATTTAATCTATATAGCCTTACTTTAATTGTATAAGCTATCATTTTATTGTATGTAATCTTTATTTAAGTGTATGTAGCCTTCATTTAATTGTATGTAGCCTTCATTTAATTGTATGTAGCTTTCATTTAATTGTAATTAGCCTTTATTTAATTGAATCTAGCCTTTATTTCAGTGTATGTAGCCTTTTTTAAATGTGTATGTAGCCTTTATTTATTTGTATGTAGCCTTCATTTAATTGTATGCAGCCTTCAGTTAATTGTATGTAGCCTACATTTATGTGTATGTAGCCTTCATTTAATTGTATATTGCCTTCATTTAATTGTATGTAGCCTTTATTTAATTGTATGTAGCCTACATTTAATTGTATGTAGCCTTCATTTAAGTGTTTGTAGCCTTTATTTAATTGAAGGTAGCCTTTATTTAATTGTATGTAGCCTTTATTTAATTGTATGTAGCCTTTATAACATTGTATGTAGCCATTATTTATTTGTTTGTAGCCTTTATTTAATTGTATGTAGCCTTTATTAAATTGTATATAGCCTTAATTTAATCGTATGTAGCCTTCATTTAATTGTATGTAGCCTTCATTTAATTGTATGTAGCCTTCATTTAATTGTAAGTAGCCTTCATTTAATTGTATGAAGCCTTTATTTAAATGTATGTAACCTTTATTTAATTGTAAGTAGCCTTAATTTATTTGTATGTTGCCTTTATTTAATTGTATGTAGCCTATATTTAATTGTAAGTAGCCTTAATTTAATTGTATGTAGCCTTTAATAAATTGTATGTAGCCTTTTTGTAATTGTATGTAGCCTTCATTTAAGTGTTTGTAGCCTTTATTTAATTGTAGGTAGCCTTTATTTAATTGTATGTAGCCTTTATTTAATTGTATGTAGCCTTTATAACATTGTATGTAGCCATTATTTAATTGTTTGTAGCCTTTATTTAATTGTATGTAATCTTTATTAAATTGTATATAGCCTTAATTTAATTGTATGTAGCCTTCATTTAATTGTATGTAGCCTTCATTTAATTGTATGTAGGATTCATTTAATTGTATGCAGGCTTTATTTAATTGTATGTAACCTTTATTTAATTGTAAGTAGCCTTAATTTAATTGTATGTAGCCTTTATTTAATTGTATGTAGCCTTTATTTAATTGTATAAATCCTTTATTTAACTGTATGTAGCCTTTATTTAATTGTAAGTAGCCTTAATTTAATTGTAAGTAGCCTTTTTGTAATTGTATGTAGCCTTTATTTAACATATGTAGCCTTTATTTATATGTATGTAGCCTTTCTTTAATTGTATGTAGCATTTATTTAATTGTATATAGCCTTTATTTTATTGCATGTAGCCTTTATTTAATCTATGTGGCCTTACTTTAATTGTATGTAGCCTCTATTAAATTGTATGTAGCCTTTATTTAATTGTATGTAGCTTTTATTAAATTGTATGTAGCCTTTATTTAATTTTATGGAGCCTTTATTTAATTGTATAAATCCTTTATTTAATTGTATGTATCCTTTATTTAATTGTAAGTAGCCTTAATTTAATGGTATGTAGCCTTTAATAAATTGTATGTATCCTTTATGTAATTGTATGTAGCCTTTATTTAACATATGTAGCCTTTATTTAATTGTATGTAGCCTTTATTTAATTGTATCTAGCCTTTATTTAATTGTATGTAGCCTTTATTTTATTGTATGTAACCTTTATTTAATCTATATAGCCTTACTTTAATTGTATGTAGCGTTCATTTTATTGTATGTAATCTTTATTTAAGTGTATGTAGCCTTCATTTAATTGTGTGTAGCTTTCATTTTATTGTATGTAGCCTTATTTAATCCATGTGGCCTTACTTTAATTGTATGTAGCCTCTATTAAATTGTATGTAGCCTTTATTTAATTGTATGTAGCTTTTATTAAATTGTATGTAGCCTTTATTTAATTTTATGGAGCCTTTATTTAATTGTATAAATCCTTTATTTAATTGTATGTATCCTTTATTTAATTGTAAGTAGCCTTAATTTAATGGTATGTAGCCTTTAATAAATTGTATGTATCCTTTATGTAATTGTATGTAGCCTTTATTTAACATATGTAGCCTTTATTTAATTGTATGTAGCCTTTATTTAATTGTATCTAGCCTTTATTTAATTGTATGTAGCCTTTATTTTATTGTATGTAGCCTTTATTTAATCTATGTAGCCCTATTTTAATTGTATGTAGCCGCTATTAAATTGTATGTAGCCTTAATTTAATTGTATGTAGCCTTTATAAAATTTTATGTAGCCTCTTTTTAATTGTATGTTGCCTTTTTTAACTGTATTTAGCCTTTATTTAACATATGTAGCCTTTATTTAATTGTATGTAGCCTTTATTTAATTGTATCTAGCCTTTATTTAATTGTATGTAGCCTTTTTTATTGTATGTAGCCTTTATTTAATCTATGTAGCCTTATTTTAATTGTATGTAGCCGCTATTAAATTGTATGTAGCCTTAATTTATATGTATGTAGCCTTTATAAAATTGTATGTAGCCTCTATTTAATTGTATGTTGCCTTTTTTAACTGTATTTAGCCTTTTTTTATTGTATGTAGCCTTTATTTAATTGTATGTTGCCTTTTTTTAACTGTATTTAGCCTTTATTTAATTGTATGTAGCCTTTATTTAATTGTATAAATCCCTTATTTAATTGTATAAATCCTTTTTATAATTGTATGTAGTCATTATTTAATTGTAGGTAGCCTTTATTTCAGTGAATGTAGCCTTTTTTAATTGTTTGTAACCTTTTTTAGATTGTATGTAGCCTTTATTTAATTGTATGTATTCTTTATTTAATTGTATGCAGCCTTCATTTAATTGTATGTAGCCTTCATTTAATTGTATATAACCTTCATTTAATTGTATGTAGCATTCATTTAAATGTATGTAGCCTTCATTTAATTGTATGTAGCCTTTTTTAATTGTATGTAGCCTTGATTTAAGGTATGTAGCCTTTATTTAATTGTATGTAGCCTTTATTTAATTGTATGTAGCCTTTATTAAATTGTATTTAGCCTTTATTTAATTGTATGTAGCCTTTATTAAGATGTATGTAGCCTTCATTTAATTGTATGTAGCCTTTATTTAATTGTATGTAGCCTTTTTTAAATTGTATGCAGCCTTCATTTAATTGTATATAGCCTTCATTTAATTGTATGTAGCCTTCATTTAATTGTATGTAGCATTCATTTAAATGTATGTAGCCTTCATTTAATTGTATGTAGACTTTATTTAATTGTATGTAGTTTTTATTTTATTGTATGTAACCTTCATTTAATTGTATGTAGCCTTCAATTAATTCTTTGTAGCCTTTTTTAATTGTATATAGCCTTTATTTAAGTGTATGTAGCCTCTATTTAATTGTATGTAGCCTTGATTTAATTGTATGTAGCATTAATTTAATTATATGTAGCCTTCATTTATTTGTATGTAGCCTTTATTTAATTGTATGTAGCCTTTTTTAATTGTATAAATCCTTTATTTAATTGTATGTAGCCTTTTTTAAATTGTAGGTAGCCTTAATTTAATAATATATAGCCTTTAATTATTTTATGTAGCCTTTATTTAATTGTATGTAGCCTTTATTTAATATATGTATCCTTCATTTAAGTGTATTTAGCCTTTATTTAATCTATATAGCCTTACTTTAATTGTATGTAGCGTTCATTTTATTGTATGTAATCTTTATTTAAGTGTATGTAGCCTTCATTTAATTGTGTGTAGCTTTCATTTTATTGTATGTAGCCTTCATTTATTTGTATGTAGCCATCATTTAATTGTAATTAGCCTTTATTTAATTGAATCTAGCCTTTATTTCAGTGTATGTAGCCTTTTTTAAGTGTGTGTAGCCTTTATTTATTTTTATGTAGCCTTCATTTAATTGTATGCAGCCTTCAGTTAATTGTATGTAGCCTACATTTATTTGTATGTAGCCTTCATTTAATTATATGTTGCCTGCATTTAATTGTACGTAACCTTCATTTAATTGTATGTAGCCTACATTTAATTCTATATAGCCTTCATTTAAATGTTTGTAGCCTTTATTTAATTGTAGGTAGCCTTTATTTAATTGTATGTAGCCTTTATTTAATTGTATATAGTCTTTATAACATTGTATGTAGCCATTATTTAATTGTTTGTAGCCGTTATTTAATTGAATGTAACCTTTATTTAATTGTAAGTAGCCTTAATTTAATTGTATGTTGCCTTTATTTAATTGTATGTAGCCTTTATTTAATTGTATAAATCGTTTATTTAATTGTATGTAGACCTTATTTAATTGTATGTAGCCTTTATTTAATTGTATGTAGCCGTTTTTTATTGTATGTAGCCTTTATTTAATCTATGTGGCCTTACTTTAATTGTATGTAGCCTCTATTAAATTGTATGTAGCCTTTATTTAATTTTATGGAGCCTTTATTTAATTGTATCAATTCTTTATTTAATTGTATGTATCCTTTATTTAATTGTAAGTAGCCTTAATTTAATTGTATGTAGCCTTTAATAAATTGTATGTATCCTTTATGTAATTGTATGTAGCCTTTATTTAACATATGTAGCCGTTATTTAATTGTATGTAGCCTTTATTTAATTGTATAAAGCCTTTATTTAATTGTATGTAGCCTTTATTTTATTGTATGTAGCCTTTATTTAATCTATGTAGCCTTATTTTAATTGTATGTAGCCGCTATTAAATTGTATGTAGCCTTAATTTAATTGTATGTAGCCTTTATAAAATTGTATGTAGCCTCTATTTAATTGTATGTTGCTTTTTTAACTGTATTTAGCCTTTATTTAATTGTATGTAGCCTTTATTTAATTGTATGTTTCCTTTTTTAACTGTATTTAGCCTTTATTTAATTGTATGTAGCCTTTATTTAATTGTATAAATCGATTATTTAATTGTATAAATCCTTTTTTTTAATTATATGTAGTCTTTATTTAATTGTAGGTAGCTTTTATTTCAGTGAATGTAGCCTTTATTTAATTGTTTGTAACCTTTATTAGATTGAATGTAGCCTTTATTTAATTGTATGTAGCCTTTATTTAATTGTATGCAGCCTTCATTTAATTGTATGTAGCCTTCTTTTAATTGTATGTAGCCTTCATTTAATTGTATGTAGCATTCATTTAAATGTATGTAGCCTTCATTTAATTGTATGAAGCCTTTTTTTAATTGTATGTAGCCTTTATTTAAGGTATGTAGGCTTTATTTAATTTTATGTAGCCTTT
Source organism: Lymnaea stagnalis (assembly GCA_964033795.1). Classification (NCBI taxonomy): domain Eukaryota; kingdom Metazoa; phylum Mollusca; class Gastropoda; family Lymnaeidae; genus Lymnaea; species Lymnaea stagnalis. The sequence continues at coordinate 516,428 of CAXITT010000447.1, read as the reverse complement.
ATTAAATTGTATGTAGCCTTTATTTAATTGTATGTAGGCTTTATTAAGTTGAATGTTGCCTTCATTTAATTGTATGTAGCCTTTATTTGATTGTATGTAGCCTTTTTTTAATTGTATGAAGCCTTCATTTAATTGTATATAGCCTTCATTTAATTGTATGTAGCCTTCATTTAGTTGTATGTAGCATTCATTTAAATGTATGTAGCCTTCATTTAATTGCATGTACAATTTATTTAATTGTATGTAGCCTTCATTTAATTGTATGAAGCCTTTATTTAATTGTATGTAGCCTTTATTTATTTGTAAGTAGCCTTTATTTAATTGTATAAATCATTTATTTAATTGTATGTAGCCTTTATTTAATTGTAGGTAGCCTTTATTTAATTGTATGTAGCTTTTTTTAAATTGTATGTAGCCTTTATAACATTGTATGTAGCCATTATTTAATTGTTTGTAGTCTTTATTTAATTGTATGTAGCCTTTATTAAATTGTATATAGCCTTAATTTAATTGTACGTAGCCTTCATTTAATTGTATGTAGCCTTCATTTAATTGTATGTAACCTTTATTTAATTGTATGTAGCCTTTATTTAATTGTATAAATCCTTTATTTAATTGTATGTAGCCTTTATTTAATTGTAAGTAGCCTTAATTTAATTGTATGTTGCCTTTAACAAATTGTATGTAGACTTTTTGTAATTGTATGTAGCCTGTATTTAACATATGTAGCCTTTATTTAATTGTATGTACCCTTTATTTAATTGTATGTAGCCTTTATTTAATTGTATGTAGCCTTTTTTATTGTATGTAGCCTTTATTTAATCTATGTTGCCTTACTTTAATTGTATGTAGCCTCTATTAAATTGTATGTAGCCTTTATTTAATTGTATGTAGCTTTTATTAAATTTTATGTAGCCTTTATTTAATTGTATGGAGCCTTTTTAACTGTATTTAGCCTTTATTTAATTGTATGTAGCCTTTTTTTAATTGTGTGTAGCCTTTATTTAATTGTATAAATCCCTTATTTAATTGTATAAATCTTTTTTTAATTGTATGTAGCCTTTATTTAATTGTAGGTAGCCTTTATTTCAGTGTATGTAGCTTTTATTTAATTGTTTGTAACCTTTTTTAGATTGTATGTAGCCTTTATTTAATTGTATGTAGCCTTTATTTAATTTTATGCAGCCTTCATTTAATTGTATGTAGCCTTCATTTAATTGTATGTAGCCTTCATTTAATTGTATGTAGCATTCATTTAAATGTATGTAGCCTTCGTTTAATTGTATGTAGCCTTTATTAAAATATATGTAGCCTTTATTTAATTGTATGTAGCCTTTATTTAATCTATGTAGCCTTACTTTAAATGTATGTAGCCTTTATAAAATTGTATGTAGCATTTATTTAATTGTATGTAGCCTTTATTTAATTGTATATAGCTTTTATTTAATTGTATGAAGCCTTCATTTAATTGTGTGTAGCATTCATTTAAATGTAAGTATCCTTCATTTACTTGTATTAAGCCTCATTTAATTGTATGTAGCCTTCATTTAATTGTATGTAGCCTTCATTAATTGTATGTATCCTTCATTTTATTGTATGTAATCTTCATTTAAGTGTATGTAGCCTTCATTTAATTGTATGTAGCCTCCATTTTATTGTATGTAACCTTCATTTAATTTTATGTAGCCTTCATTTAATTATTTGTAGCCTTTATTTAATTGTATGTAGCCTTCATTTAATTGTATGTAGCTTTCATTTAATTGTATGTAGCCTTTATTTAAGTGTATGTAGCCTTTATTTCTTTTTAAGTAGCCTTCATTTAATTGTATGCAGCCTTCATTTAATTGTATGTAGCCTTCATTTAATTGTATGTAGCATTTATTTAAATGTATGTAGCCTTCATTTAATTGTATGTAGCCTTTATTTAATTGTATATAGCCTTTATTTAAGATATGTAGCCTTTATTTAATTGTATATAGCCTTTATTTAAGATATGTAGCCTTTATTTAATTGTATTCAGCCTTCATTTAATTGTATGTAGCCTTCTTTTAATTGTTTGGAGCCTTTATTTAATTGTATGAGTATTCAATAAATTGTATGTAGCCTTTATTTAATTGTATGTAGCCTTTATTTAATTGTATGTAGCCTTTTTTAAGGTATGTAGCCTTTATTTAATTGTATGTAGCCTTTATTTAATTGTATGTAGCCTTTATTATATTGTATGTAGCCTTTATTTAATTGTATGTAGCCTTTATTAAATTGTATGTAGCCTTCATTTAATTGTATGTGGCCTTCATTTAATTGTATGTAGCTTTTATTTAATTGTATAAATCCTTTATTTAATTGTATGTAGCCTTTATTTAATTCTACATAGTATTAATTTAATTGTATGTAGCCTTTTATAAATTGTATTACGCCTTTATTTAATTGTATGTGACCTTTATTTAACATATGTAGCCTTTATTTAATTGTATGTAGCCTTTATTTAATTGTACATCTACATCAGCAACTGCATCTATCATTGCAACTAAAACTACAACATCATACTTGGGTAGATAACTACAAACATAGATACAATTGTATATACATAGACACCATTATTTCAATCAACTAAAGCTACTACTAAGACTACAACTAAATCTACATATTTAACTGCAAACAAAGTTAAATCTACTTTTAAGCTACAATTAAAGGAATATAATCTATAACACAAATAATATCTATAAATACAACTTCATCTATATCTACAACTGCCTCAAAAACAACAACTTCATATAGGAGGAGATTACTACGAAAAGAGGTAAATCTATATGCATATACGACCTATTTTACACCCGACAAGAAACTGCTTCTTTAACGGAAACTACATCTGCAATTGCAACTACAACTAAAGTTGCACCTACCCCTGAAGCTACAATTAAAGAAACACAATCTACGTCGTTATTACTATCTATAAATGCATCTGCACAAGCAACTGTATCTACAATTGAATCTAAAACAACAACATCATACTTTGGTAGATAACTACAAACATAGATACAATTATGTATACATAGACACCATTATTTCAATCAACTAAAGCTACTACTAAGACGATAACTAAATCTACATATTCAACTGCAAACAAAGTAAAATCTACCATTTAAGCTACAATTAAAGGAATATAATCTATAACACAAATAATATCTATAAATACAACTTCATTCATATCTACATCTTCTTCAAAAACTACAACTTCATATAGGAGGAGATTACTACGAAAAGAGGTAAATCTATATGCATATACGACTTTTTTATACCTGACAAAAACTGCTTCTTTAACGGCAACTACATCTGCAATTGTTACTACAACTAAAGTTGCACCTACCCCTGAAGCTACAATTAAAGAAACACAATCTGCGACGTTATTACTATCTATAAATGCACCTACACCAGCAAGTGTATCTACAATTGCAACTAAAACTACAACATCATACTTGGGGAGATAACTACAAACATAGATACAATTATATATTCATAGACACCATTCTTTCAATCAACTAAAGCTACTACTAAGACGATAACTAAATCTACATATTCAACTGCAAACAAAGTTAAATCTACTTTTAAGCTACAACTAAAGGAATATAATCTATAACACAAATAATATCTATAAATACAACTTCATCTATATCTACAACTGCCTCAAAAACAACAACTTCATATAGGAGGAGATTACTACGAAAAGAGGTAAATCTATATGCATATACGACCTATTTTACACCCGACAAAAAACTGCTTCCTTAACGGCAACTAAATCTGCAGTTGCAACTAGAACTAAAGTTGCACATACCCCTGAAGGTACAATTAAAGAAACACAATCTACTTCGTTGTTACTATTTATATATGCATCTACACCAGCAACTGTATCTCAATTGCAACTAAAACTACATCATCATACTTGGGGAGATAACTACAAACATAGATACAATTATATATACATAGACACCATTCTTTCAATCAACTAAAGCTACTACTAAGACGACTACTAAATCTACATATTCAACTGCAAACAAAGTTAAATCTATCATTTAAGCTACAATTAAAGGAATAGAATATATAACACAAATAATATCTATAAATACAACTTCATCTATATCTACAACTGCCTCAAAAACAACAACTTCATATAGGAGGAATTTACTACGAAAAGAGGTAAATCTATATGCATATACGACCTATTTTACACCCGACAAAAAACTGCTTCCTTAACGGCAACTAAATCTGCAGTTGCAACTACAACTAAAGTTGCATCTACCCCTGAAGCTACAATTAAAGAAACACAATCTACGTCGTCATTACTATTTATATATGCATCTACACCAGCAACTGTATCTCAATTGCAACTTAAACTACAACATCATACTTGGGATGATAACTACAAACATAGATACAATTATATATACATAGACACCATTCTTTCAATCAACTAAAGCTACTACTAAGACGACAACTAAATCTACATATTCAACTGCAAACAAAGTTAAATCTATCATTTAAGCTACAATTAAAGGAATAGAATCTATAACACAAATAATATCTATAAATAGAACTTCATCTATATCTACAACTGCCTGAAAAACAAAAACTTCATATAGGAGGAGATTACTATGAAAAGAGGTAAATCTATATGCATATACGACCTATTTTACACCCGACAAAAAACTACTTCTTTAACAGCAACTACTTCTGTAATTCCAACTAAAACTAAAGTTGCACCTACCCCTGAAGCTACAGTTAAAGAAACACAATCTAAGTCGTTATTACTATCTATAAATGCATCTACACCAGCAACTGTATCTACAATTGCAACTAAAACTACAACATCATACTTGGGGAGATAACTACAAACATAGATACAATTATATATACATAGACACCATTCTTTCAATCAACTAAAGCTACTACTAAGACGACAACTAAATCTAAATATTCAACTCTAAACAAAGTTAAAATTACCATTTAAGCTACAATTAAAGGGATATAATCTATAACACAAATAATATCTATAAATACATTTTCATCTATATCTTCAACTGCCTCAAAAACAAGAAATTCATATAGGAGGTTATTAATACGAAAAGAGGTAAATCTATATGCATATACGACCTATTTTACACCCGACAAAAAACTGCTTCTTTAACGACAAATACATCTGTAATTCCAACTACAACTTAAGTTGCATCTACCCCTGAAGCTACAATTAAAGAAACACAATCTACGTCGTTATTACTATCTATAAATGCTTTTACACCAGCAACTGTATCTACAATTGCAACTAAAACTACAACATCATACTTGGGGAGATAACTAAAAACATAGATACAATTATATATACATAGACACCATTCTTTCAATCAACTAAAGCTACTACTAAGACGACAACTAAATCTACATATTCAACTCCAAACAAAGTTAAATCTACCATTTAAGCTACAATTAAAGGAATATAATCTTTAACACAAATAATATCTATAAATTCAACTTTATCTATATCTACAACTGCCTCAAAAACAACTTCATATAGGAGGAGATTACTACGAAAAGAGGTAAATCTATATGCATATACGACCTATTTTACACACGATAAAAAACTGCTTCCTTAACGGCAACTAAATCTGCAGTTGCAACTACAACAAAGTTGCACCTACCCCTGAAGCTACAATTAAAGAAACACAATCTACGTCATTATTACTATTTATAAATGCATCTACACCAGCAACTGTATCTCAATTGCAACTTAAACTACAACATCATACTTGGGGAGATAACTACAAACATAGATACAATTATATATACATAGACACCATTCTTTCAATCAATTAAAGCTACTACTAAGACGACAACTAAATCTACATATTAAACTGCAAACAAAGTTAAATCTACCATTTAAGCTACAATTAAAGGAATATAATCTATAACACAAATAATATCTATAATTCAACTTCATCTATATCTACAACTGCCTCAAAAACAACAACTTCATATAGGAGGAGATTACTACGAAAAGAGGTAAATCTATATGCATATACGACCTATTTTACACCAGACAAAAAAACTTCTTCTTTAACGGCAACTACATGTGTAATTCCAACTACAACTAAAGTTGCACCTACCCCTAAAGCTACAATTAAAGAAACACAATCTACTTCGTTATTACTATTTATCAATTCATCTACACCAGCAACTGTATCTACACGTGCAACTAAAACTACAACATTATACTTGGGGAGATAACTACAAACATAGATACAATTATATATCATAGACACCATTCTTTCAATCAACTAAAGCTACTACTAAGACGACAACTAAATCTACATATTCAACTGCAAACAAAGTTAAATCTACCATTTAAGCTACAATTAAAAGAATTGAATCTATAACACATTAAAGCTACTACTAAGACGACAACTAAATCTACATATTCAACTGCAAACAAAGTTAAATCTACCATTTAAGCTACAATTAAAAGAATTGAATCTATAACACAAATAATATCTATAAATACAACTTCATCTATATCTACAACTGCCTCAAAAACAACAACTTCATGTAGGAGGAGATTACTACGAAAAGAGGTAAATCTATATGCTTATACGACATATTTTACACCCGAAAAAAACTGCTTCTTTAACGGCAACTACATCTGTAATTCCAACTACAACTAAAGTTGCACCTACCCCTGAAGCTACAATTAAAGAAACACAATCTACGTCGTTATTACTATCTATAAATGCATCTACACCAGCAACTGTATCTACACGTGCAACTAAAACTACAACATTATACTTGGGGAGATAACTACAAACATAGATACAATTATATATCATAGACACCATTCTTTCAATCAACTAAAGCTACTACTAAGACGAATCTTAAATTTATATATTCAACTTCAAACAAAGTTAAATCTATCAATTTAAGCTACAATTAAAGGAATAGAATCTATAACACAAATAATATCTATAAATACAAATTCATCTATATCTACAACTGCCTCAAAAACAACAAGTTCATATAGGTGGAGATTACTACGAAAAGAGGTAAATCTATATGCATAAACGACCTATTTTATACCCGACAAAAAACTGCTTCTTTAACGGCAAGTACATCTGTAATTCTAAGTACAACTAAAGTTGCACCTACCCCTGAAGCTACAATTAAAGAAACACAATCTACGTCGTTATTACTATCTATAAATGCATCTACACCAGCAACTTTATCTACAATTGCAACTAAAACTACAACATCATACTTGATTGCAGTCTCTCCCCTTATTACCCCCAACATCATACTTGGGGAGATAACTACAAACATAGATACAATTATGTATACATAGACACCATTATTTCAATCAACTAAAGCTACTACTAAGACGATAACTAAATCTACATATTTAACTGCAAACAAAGTAAAATCTACCATTTAAGCTACAATTAAAGGAATATAATCTATAACACAAATAATATCTATAAATACAACTTCATCCATATCTACATCTTCTTCAAAATTTACAACTTCATATAGGAGGAGATTACTACGAAAAGAGGTAAATCTATATGCATATACGACTTTTTTATACCTGACAAAAACTGCTTCTTTAACGGCAACTACATCTGCAATTGTTACTACAACTAAAGTTGCACCTACCCCTGAAGCTACAATTAAAGAAACACAATCTACGTCGTTATTACTATCTATAAATGCATCTACACCAGCAACTGTATCTACACTTGCAACTAAAACTATAACATTATACTTGGGGAGATAACAACAAACATAGATACAATTATATATACATAGACACCATTCTTTCAATCAATTAAAGCTACTACTAAGACGACAAGTAAATTTACATATTCAACTGCAAACAAAGTTAAATCTACCATTTAAGCTACAATTAAAGGAATTGAATCTATAACACAAATAATATCTATAAATACAACTTCATCTATATCTACAACTGCCTCAAAAACAACAACTTCATATAGGAGGAGATTACTACGAAAAGAGGTAAATCTATATGCTTATACGACCTATTTTATACCCGACAAAAAACTGCTTCTTTAACGGCAAGTACATCTGTAATTACAACTACAACTAAAGTTGCACCTACCCCTGAAGCTACAATTAAAGAAACACAATCTACGTCGTTATTACTATCTATAAATGCATCTACACCAGCAACTGTATCTACACTTGCAACTAAAACTATAACATTATACTTGGGAAGATAACTACAAACATAGATACAATTATATATACATAGACACCATTCTTTCAATCAATTAAAGCTACTACTAAGCCGACAAGTAAATTTACATATTCAACTGCAAACAAAGTTAAATCTACCATTTAAGCTACAATTAAAGGAATTGAATCTATAACACAAATAATATCTATAAATACAACTTCATCTATATCTACAACGGCCTGAAAATCTACAATTTCATATTGGAGGAGATTACTATGAAAAGAGGTAAATCTATATGCTTATACGACCTATTTTACACCCGACAAAAAACTGCTTCTTTAACGGCAACTACATCTGTAATTCCAACTACAACTAAAGTTGCACCTACCCCTGAAGCTACAATTAAAGAAACACAATCTACGTCGTTATTACTATCTATAAATGCATCTACACCAGCAACTGTATCTACACTTGCAACTAAAACTATAACATTATACTTGGGGAGATAACAACAAACATAGATACAATTATATATACATAGACACCATTCTTTCAATCAATTAAAGCTACTACTAAGCCGACAAGTAAATCTACATATTCAACTGCAAACAAAGTTAAATCTACCATTTAAGCTACAATTAAAGGAATAGAATCTATAACACAAATAATATCTATAATTCAACTTCATCTATATCTACAACTGCCTCAAAAACAACTTCATATAGGAGAAGATTACTACGAAAAGAGGTAAAACTATATGCATATACGACCTATTTTACACAAGACAAAAAGCTGCTTCCTTAACGGCAACTAAATCTGTAGTTGCAACTACAACTAAAGTTGCACCTACCCCTGAAGCTACAATTAGAGAACCAGATTCTACGTCGTTATTACTTTCTATAAATGCATCTACACCAGCAACTATATCTACACGTGCAACTAAAACTACAACATTATACTTGGGGAGAAAACTACAACCATAGATACAATTATTTATACATAGAAACCATTCTTTCAATCAACTAAAGCTACTACTAAGACGACAACTAAATTTACATATTCAACTGCAAACAAAGTTAAATCTACCATTTAAGCTACAATTAAAGGAATAGAATCTATAACACAAATAATATCTATAAATACAACTTCATCTATATCTACAACTGCCTCAAAAACAACAACTTCATATAGGAGGAGATTACTACGAAAAGAGGTAAATCTATATGCATATACGACCTATTTTATACCCGACAAAAAACTGCTTCTTTAACGGCAAGTACATCTGTAATTACAACTACAACTAAAGTTGCACCTACCCCTGAAGCTACAATTAAAGAAACACAATCTACGTCGTTATTACTATCTATAAATGCATCTACACAAGCAATTGTATCTACAATTGCAACTAAAACTATAACATTATACTTGGGGAGACAACTACAAACATAGATACAATTATATATACATAGAAACCATTCTTTCAATCAATTAAAGCTACTACTAAGACGACAACTAAATCTACATATTAAACTGCTAACAAAGTTAAATCTACCATTTAAGCTACAATTAAAGGAGTATAATCTATAACAAAAATAATATCTATAAATACAACTTCATCTATATCTACAACTGCCTCAAAAACTACAACTTCATATAAGAGGAGATTACTACGAAAAGAAGTAAATCTATATGCTTATACGACCTATTTTAAACTCGACAAAAAACTGCTTCTTTAACAGCAAGTACATCTGTAATTACAACTACAACTAAAGTTGCACCTACCCCTGAAGCTACAATTAAAGAAACACAATCTACGTCGTTATTACTATCTATAAATGCATCTACACCAGCAACTGTATCTACACTTGCAACTAAAACTATAACATTATACTTGGGGAGATAACTACAAACATAGATACAATTATATATACATAGACACCATTCTTTCAATCAACTAAAGCTACTACTAAGACGACAACTAAATCTACATATTCAACTGCAAACAAAGTTAAATCTACCATTTAAGCTACAATTAAAGGAATAGAATCTATAACGCAAATAATATCTATAAATACATCTTCATCTATATCTACAACTGCCTCAAAATCTACAACTTCATATAGGAGGAGATTACTACGAAAAAGGTAAATCTATATGCTTATACGACATATTTTACACCCGACAAAAAACTGCTTCTTTAAATTCAACTACATCTGTAATTCCAACTACAACTAAAGTTGCACCTACCCCTGAAGCTACAATTAAAGAAACACAATCTACGTCGTTATTACTATCTATAAATGCATCTACACCAGCAACTGTATCTACAATTGCAACTTCATAGATACAATTATATATACATAGACACCATTCTTTCAATCAACTAAAGCTACTACTAAGACGACAACTAAATCTACATATTCAACTGCAAACAAAGTTAAATCTACCATTTAAGCTACAATTAAAAGAATTGAATCTATAACACAAATAATATCTATAAATATAACTTCATCTATATCTACAACCGCCTCAAAAACAACAACTTCATGTAGGAGGAGATTACTACGAAAAGAGGTAAATCTATATGCTTATACGACATATTTTACACCCGAAAAAACTGCTTCTTTAACGGCAACTACATCTGTAATTCCAACTACAACTAAAGTTGCACCTACCCCTGAAGTTACAATTAAAGAAACACAATCTACGTCGTTATTACTATCTATAAATGCATCTACACTAGCAACTGTATCTACACGTGCAACTAAAACTACAACATTATACTTGGGGAGATAACTACAAACATAGATATAATTATATATACATAGACACCATTCTTTCAATCAACTAAAGCTACTACTAAGACGGCAACTAAATCTACATATTCAACTGCAAACAAAGTTAAATCTACCATTTAAGCTACAATTAAAGGAATAGAATCTATAACACAAAAAATATCTATAAATACAAATTCATCTATATCTACAACTGCCTCAAAATCTACAACTTCATATAGGAAGAGATTACTACGAAAAGAGGTAAATCTATATGCATATACGACCTATTTTATACCCGACAAAAAACTGCTTCTTTAACGGCAAGTACATCTGTAATTACAACTACAACTAAAGTTGCACCTACCCCTGAAGCTACAATTAAAGAAACACAATCTACGTCGTTATTACTATCTATAAATGCATCTACACACGCAATTGTATCTACAATTGCAACTAAAACTACAACATCATACTTGGGGAGATAACTACAAACATAGATACAATTATATATTTATTGACACCATTCTTTCAATCAACTAAAGCTACTACTAAGACAACAACTAAATCTACATATTAAACTGCAAACAAAGTTAAATCTACCATTTAAGCTACAATTAAAGGAATAGAATCTATAACACAAATAATATCTATAAATACAAAATCATCTATATCTACAACTGCCTCAAAAACAACAACTTCATATAGGAGGAGATTACTACGAAAAGAGGTAAATCTATATGCTTATACGACCTATTTTACACACGACAAAAAACTGCTTCTTTAACGGGAACTACATCTGTAATTCCAACTACAACTAAAGTTGCACCTACCCCTGAAGCTACAATTAAAGAAACACAATCTACGTCGTTATTACTATCTATAAATGCATCTACACCAGCAACTGTATCTACAATTGCAACTAAAACTACAACATTATACTTGAGGAGATAACTACAAACATAGATACAATTATATATATACATAGACACCATTCTTTCAATCAACTAAAGCTACTACTAAGACGACAACTAAATCTACATATTCAACTGCAAACAAATCTACCATTTAAACTACAATTAAAGGAGTATAATCTATAACACAAATAATATCTATAAATAAAACTTCATCTATATCTACAACTGCCTCAAAAACTACAACTTCATATAAGAGGAGATTACTACGAAAAGAAGTAAATCTATATGCTTATACGGCCTATTTTAAACTCGACAAAAAACTGCTTCTTTAACGGCAAGTACATCTGTAATTACAACTACAACTAAAGTTGCACCTACCCCTGAAGCTACAATTAAAGAAACACAATCTACGTCGTTATTACTATCTATAAATGCATCTACACCAGCAACTGTATCTACACTTGCAACTAAAACTATAACATTATACTTGGGGAGATAACTACAAACATAGATACAATTATATATACATAGACACCATTCTTTCAATCAACTAAAGCTACTACTAAGACGACAACTAAATCTACATATTCAACTGCAAACAAAGTTAAATCTACCATTTAAGCTACAATTAAAGGAATAGAATCTATAACACAAATAATATCTATAAATACAACTTCATCTATATCTACAACTGCCTCAAAAACAACAACTTTATATAGGAGGAGATTACTACGAAAAGAGGTAAATCTATATGCTTATACGACATATTTTACACCCGACAAAAAACTGCTTCTTTAAATTCAACTACATCTGTAATTAAAACTACAACTAAAGTTGCACCTACCCCTGAAGCTACAATTAAAGAAACACAATCTACGTCGTTATTACTATCTATAAATGCATCTACACAAGCAACTGTATCTACAATTGCAACTAAAACTACAACATCATACTTGGGGAGATAACTACAAACATAGATACAATTATATATACATAGACACCATTCTTTCAATCAACTAAAGCTACTACTAAGACGACAACTAAATCTACATATTCAACTGCAAACAAAGTTAAATCTACCATTTAAGCTACAATTAAAGGAATAGAATCTATAACACAAATAATATCTATAAATACAACTTCATCTATATCTACAACTGCCTCAAAATCTACAACTTCATATAGGAGGAGATTACTACGAAAAGAGGTAAATCTATATGCATATACGACCTATTTTACACCCGACAAAAAACTGCTTCTTTAACGGCAACTACATCTGTAATTACAACTACAACTAAAGTTGCACCTACCCCTGAAGCTACAATTAAAGAAACACAATCTACGTCGTTATTACTATCTATCAATTCATCTACACCAGCAACTGTATCTACACTTGCAACTAAAACAACAACATCATACTTGGGAGATAACTACAAACATAGATACAATTATATATCATAGACACCATTCTTTCAATCAATTAAAGCTACTACTAAGACGACAACTAAATCTACATATTAAACTGCAAACAAAGTTAAATCTACCATTTAAGCTACAATTAAAGGAGTATAATCTATAACACAAATAATATCTATAAATAAAACTTCATCTATATCTACAACTGCCTCAAAAACTACAACTTCATATAAGAGGAGATTACTACGAAAAGAAGTAAATCTATATGCTTATACGGCCTATTTTAAACTCGACAAAAAACTGCTTCTTTAACGGCAAGTACATCTGTAATTACAACTACAACTAAAGTTGCACCTACCCCTGAAGCTACAATTAAAGAAACACAATCTACGTCGTTATTACTATCTATAAATGCATCTACACCAGCAACTGTATCTACACTTGCAACTAAAACTATAACATTATACTTGGGGAGATAACTACAAACATAGATACAATTATATATACATAGACACCATTCTTTCAATCAACTAAAGCTACTACTAAGACGACAACTAAATCTACATATTCAACTGCAAACAAAGTTAAATCTACCATTTAAGCTACAATTAAAGGAATAGAATCTATAACACAAATAATATCTATAAATACAACTTCATCTATATCTACAACTGCCTCAAAAACAACAACTTTATATAGGAGGAGATTACTACGAAAAGAGGTAAATCTATATGCTTATACGACATATTTTACACCCGACAAAAAACTGCTTCTTTAAATTCAACTACATCTGTAATTAAAACTACAACTAAAGTTGCACCTACCCCTGAAGCTACAATTAAAGAAACACAATCTACGTCGTTATTACTATCTATAAATGCATCTACACAAGCAACTGTATCTACAATTGCAACTAAAACTACAACATCATACTTGGGGAGATAACTACAAACATAGATACAATTATATATACATAGACACCATTCTTTCAATCAACTAAAGCTACTACTAAGACGACAACTAAATCTACATATTCAACTGCAAACAAAGTTAAATCTACCATTTAAGCTACAATTAAAGGAATAGAATCTATAACACAAATAATATCTATAAATACAACTTCATCTATATCTACAACTGCCTCAAAAACTACAACTTCATATAGGAGGAGATTACTACGAAAAGAGGTAAATCTATATGCATATACGACCTATTTTACACCCGACAAAAAACTGCTTCTTTAACGGCAACTACATCTGTAATTCCAACTACAACTAAAGTTGCACCTACCCCTGAAGCTACAATTAAAGAAACACAATCTACGTCGTTATTACTATCTATAAATGCATCTACACCAGCAACTGTATCTACAATTGCAACTAAAACTACAACATCATACTTGGGGAGATAACTACAAACATAGATACAATTATATATACATAGACACCATTCTTTCAATCAACTAAAGCTACTACTAAGACGACAACTAAATCTACATATTCAACTGCAAACAAAGTTAAATCTACCATTTAAGCTACAATTAAAGGAATAGAATCTATAACACAAATAATATCTATAAATACAACTTCATCTATATCTACAACTGCCTCAAAAACTACAACTTCATATAGGAGGAGATTACTACGAAAAGAGGTAAATCTATATGCTTATACGACCTATTTTATACCCGACAAAAAACTGCTTCTTTAACGGCAAGTACATCTGTAATTACAACTACAACTAAAGTTGCACCTACCCCTGAAGCTACAATTAAAGAAACACAATCTACGTCGTTATTACTATCTATAAATGCATCTACACAAGCAATTGTATCTACAATTGCAACTAAAACTACAACATCATACTTTGGGAGATAACTACAAACATAGATACAATTATATATACATAGACACCATTCTTTCAATCAATTAAAGCTACTACTAAGACGAAAAATTAAATCTACATATTAAACTGCAAACAAAGTTAAATCTACCATTCAAGCTACAATTAAAGGAGTATAATCTATAACACAAATAATATCTATAAATACAACTTCATCTATATCTACAACTGCCTCAAAAACTACAACTTCATATAGGAGGAGATTACTACGAAAAGTTAAATCTATATGTTTATACGACCTATTTTAAACTCGACAAAAAACTGCTTCTTTAACGGCAAGTACATCTGTAATTACAACTACAACTAAAGTTGCACCTACCCCTGAATCTACAATTAAAGAAACACAATCTACGTCGTTATTACTATCTATAAATGCATCTACACCAGCAACTGTATCTACACTTGCAACTAAAACTATAACATTATACTTGGGGAGATAACTACAAACATAGATACAATTATATATACATAGACACCATTCTTTCAATCAACTAAAGCTACTACTAAGACGACAACTAAATCTACATATTCAACTGCAAACAAAGTTAAATCTACCATTTAAGCTACAATTAAAGGAATAGAATCTATAACACAAATAATATCTATAAATACAACTTCATCTATATCTACAACTGCCTCAAAAACAACAACTTTATATAGGAGGAGATTACTACGAAAAGAGGTAAATCTATATGCTTATACGACATATTTTACACCCGACAAAAAACTGCTTCTTTAAATTCAACTACATCTGTAATTAAAACTACAACTAAAGTTGCACCTACCCCTGAAGCTACAATTAAAGAAACACAATCTACGTCGTTATTACTATCTATAAATGCATCTACACAAGCAACTGTATCTACAATTGCAACTAAAACTACAACATCATACTTGGGGAGATAACTACAAACATAGATACAATTATATATACATAGACACCATTCTTTCAATCAATTAAAGCTACTACTAAGACGACAACTAAATCTACATATTCAACTGCAAACAAAGTTAAATCTACCATTTAAGCTACAATTAAAAGAATTGAATCTATAACACAAATAATATCTATAAATACAACTTCATCTATATCTACAACTGCCTCAAAAACAACAACTTCATGTAGGAGGAGATTACTACGAAAAGAGGTAAATCTATATGCTTATACGACATATTTTACACCCGAAAAAAACTGCTTCTTTAACGGCAACTACATCTGTAATTCCAACTACAACTAAAGTTGCACCTACCCCTGAAGCTACAATTAAAGAAACACAATCTACGTCGTTATTACTATCTATAAATGCATCTACACCAGCAACTGTATCTACACGTGCAACTAAAACTACAACATTATACTTGGGGAGATAACTACAAACATAGATACAATTATATATACATAGACACCATTCTTTCAATCAACTAAAGCTACTACTAAGACGACAACTAAATCTACATATTCAACTGCAAACAAATCTACCATTTAAACTACAATTAAAGGAATAGAATCTATAACACAAATAATATCTATAATCAGAACTTCATCTATATCTACAACGGCCTCAAAATCTACAACTTCATATAGGAGGAGATTACTACGAAAAGAGTTAAATCTATATGCTTATACAACCTATTTTACATCCGACAAAAAACTGCTTCTTTAACGGCAACTACATCTGTAATTCTAACTACAACTAAAGATGCACCTACCCCTGAAGCTACAATTAAAGAAACACAATCTACGTCGTTATTACTATCTATCAATTCATCTACACCAGCAACTGTATCTACACTTGCAACTAAAACAACAACATCATACTTGGGAGATAACTACAAACATAGATACAATTATATATCATAGACACCATTCTTTCAATCAACTAAAGCTACTACTAAGACGACAACTAAATCTACATATTCAAGTGCAAACAAAGTTAAATCTACCATTTAAGCTACAATTAAAGGAATATAATCTATAGCACAAATAATATCTATAAATACAACTTCATCTATATCTACAACTGCCTCAAAAACAACAACTTCATATAGGAGGAGATTACTACGAAAAGAGGTAAATCTATATGCTTATACAACCTATTTTACACCCGACAAAAAACTGCTTCTTTAACGGCAACTATATCTGTAATTACAACTACAACTAAAGTTGCACCTATCCCTGAACGTACAATTAAAGAAACACAATCTACGTCGTTATTACTATCTATAAATGCATCTATACCAGCAACTGTATCTACAATTGCAACTAAAACTACAATATTATACTTGAGGAGATAACTACAAACATAGATACAATTATATATACATAGACACCATTCTTTCAATCAACTAAAGCTACTACTAAGACGACAACTAAATTTACATATTCAACTGCAAACAAAGTTAAATCTACCATTTAAGCTACAATTAAAGGAATAGAATCTATAACACAAATAATATCTATAAATACAACTTCATCTATATCTACAACTGCCTCAAAATCTACAACTTCATATAGGAGGAGATTACTACGAAAAGAGGTAAATCTATATGCATATACGACCTATTTTACACCCGACAAAAAACTGCTTCTTTAACGGCAACTACATCTGTAATTCCAACTACAACTAAAGTTGCACCTACCCCTGAAGCTACAATTAAAGAAACACAATCTACGTCGTTATTACTATCTATAAATGCATCTACACCAGCAACTGTATCTACAATTGCAACTAAAACTACAACATCATACTTGGGGAGATAACTACAAACATAGATACAATTATATATACATAGACACCATTCTTTCAATCAACTAAAGCTACTACTAAGACGACAACTAAATCTACATATTCAACTGCAAACAAAGTTAAATCTACCATTTAAGCTACAATTAAAGGAATAGAATCTATAACACAAATAATATCTATAAATACAACTTCATCTATATCTACAACTGCCTCAAAATCTACAACTTCATATAGGAGGAGATTACTACGAAAAGAGGTAAATCTATATGCATATACGACCTATTTTACACCCGACAAAAAACTGCTTCTTTAACGGCAACTACATCTGTAATTCCAACTACAACTAAAGTTGCACCTACCCCTGAAGCTACAATTAAAGAAACACAATCTACGTCGTTATTACTATCTATAAATGCATCTACACCAGCAACTGTATCTACAATTGCAACTAAAACTACAACATCATACTTGGGGAGATAACTACAAACATAGATACAATTATATATACATAGACACCATTCTTTCAATCAATTAAAGCTACTACTAAGACGACAACTAAATCTACATATTCAACTGCAAACAAAGTTAAATCTACCATTTAAGCTACAATTAAAAGAATTGAATCTATAACACAAATAATATCTATAAATACAACTTCATCTATATCTACAACTGCCTCAAAAACAACAACTTCATGTAGGAGGAGATTACTACGAAAAGAGGTAAATCTATATGCTTATACGACATATTTTACACCCGAAAAAAACTGCTTCTTTAACGGCAACTACATCTGTAATTCCAACTACAACTAAAGTTGCACCTACCCCTGAAGCTACAATTAAAGAAACACAATCTACGTCGTTATTACTATCTATAAATGCATCTACACCAGCAACTGTATCTACACGTGCAACTAAAACTACAACATTATACTTGGGGAGATAACTACAAACATAGATACAATTATATATACATAGACACCATTCTTTCAATCAACTAAAGCTACTACTAAGACGGCAACTAAATCTACATATTCAACTGCAAACAAAGTTAAATCTACCATTTAAGCTACAATTAAAGGTATAGAATCTATAACACAAAAAATATCTATAAATACAACTTCATCTATATCTACAACTGCCTCAAAAACAACAACTTCATATAGGAGGAGATTACTACGAAAAGAGGTAAATCTATATGCTTATACGACCTATTTTACACACGACAAAAAACTGCTTCTTTAACGGCAACTACATCTGTAATTCCAACTACAACTAAAGTTGCACCTACCCCTGAAGCTACAATTAAAGAAACACAATCTACGTCGTTATTACTATCTATAAATGCATCTACACCAGCAACTGTATCTACAATTGCAACTAAAACTACAACATTATACTTGAGGAGATAACTACAAACATAGATACAATTATATATATACATAGACACCATTCTTTCAATCAACTAAAGCTACTACTAAGACGACAACTAAATCTACATATTCAACTGCAAACAAATCTACCATTTAAACTACAATTAAAGGAATAGAATCTATAACATTATCTACACGTGCAACTAAAACTACAACATTATACTTGGGGAGATAACTACAAACATAGATACAATTATATATACATAGACACCATTCTTTCAATCAACTAAAGCTACTACTAAGACGGCAACTAAATCTACATATTCAACTGCAAACAAAGTTAAATCTACCATTTAAGCTACAATTAAAGGAATAGAATCTATAACACAAAAAATATCTATAAATACAAATTCATCTATATCTACAACTGCCTCAAAATCTACAACTTCATATAGGAAGAGATTACTACGAAAAGAGGTAAATCTATATGCATATACGACCTATTTTATACCCGACAAAAAACTGCTTCTTTAACGGCAAGTACATCTGTAATTACAACTACAACTAAAGTTGCACCTACCCCTGAAGCTACAATTAAAGAAACACAATCTACGTCGTTATTACTATCTATAAATGCATCTACACAAGCAATTGTATCTACAATTGCAACTAAAACTACAACATCATACTTGGGTAGATAACTACAAACATAGATACAATTATATATACATAGATACCATTCTTTCAATCAACTAAAGCTACTACTAAGACGGCAACTAAATCTACATATTCAACTGCAAACAAAGTTAAATCTACCATTTAAGCTACAATTAAAGGAATAGAATCTATAACACAAAAAATATCTATAAATACAAATTCATCTATATCTACAACTGCCTCAAAATCTACCACTTCATATAGAAAGAGATTACTACGAAAAGAGGTAAATCTATATGCATATACGACCTATTTTATACCCTACAAAAAACTGCTTCTTTAACGGCAAGTACATCTGTAATTCCAACTACAACTAAAGTTGCACCTACCCCTGAAGCTACAATTAAAGAAACACAATCTACGTCGTTATTACTATCTATAAATGCATCTACACAAGCAACTGTATCTACAATTGCAACTAAAACTACAACATTATACTTGGGGAGATAACTACAACCATAGATACAATTATATATACATAGACACTATTCTTTCAATCAACTAAAGCTACTAATAAGACGACAACTAAATTTACATATTCAACTGCAAACAAAGTTAAATCTACCATTTAAGCTACAATTAAAGGAATAGAATCTATAACGCAAATAATATCTATAAATACATCTTCATCTATATCTACAACTGACTCAAAATCTACAACTTCATATAGGAGGAGATTACTACGAAAAAGGTAAATCTATATGCTTATACGACATATTTTACACCCGACAAAAAACTGCTTCTTTAAATTCAACTACATCTGTAATTAAAACTACAACTAAAGTTGCACCTACCCCTGAAGCTACAATTAAAGAAACACAATCTACGTCGTTATTACTATCTATAAATGCATCTACACAAGCAATTGTATCTACAATTGCAACTAAAACTTCATACTTTGGGAGATAACTACAAACATAGATACAATTATATATACATAGACACCATTCTTTCAATCAATTAAAGCTACTACTAAGACGACAACTAAATCTACATATTCAACTGCAAACAAAGTTAAATCTACCATTTAAGCTACAATTAAAAGAATTGAATCTATAACACAAATAATATCTATAAATACAACTTCATCTATATCTACAACTGCCTCAAAAACAACAACTTCATGTAGGAGGAGATTACTACGAAAAGAGGTAAATCTATATGCTTATACGACATATTTTACACCCGAAAAAAACTGCTTCTTTAACGGCAACTACATCTGTAATTCCAACTACAACTAAAGTTGCACCTACCCCTGAAGCTACAATTAAAGAAACACAATCTACGTCGTTATTACTATCTATAAATGCATCTACACCAGCAACTGTATCTACACGTGCAACTAAAACTACAACATCATACTTGGGGAGATAACTACAAACATAGATACAATTATATATACATAGACACCATTCTTTCAATCAACTAAAGCTACTACTAAGACGGCAACTAAATCTACATATTCAACTGCAAACAAAGTTAAATCTACCATTTAAGCTACAATTAAAGGAATAGAATCTATAACACAAAAAATATCTATAAATACAAATTCATCTATATCTACAACTGCCTCAAAATCTACAACTTCATATAGGAAGAGATTACTACGAAAAGAGGTAAATCTATATGCATATACGACCTATTTTATACCCGACAAAAAACTGCTTCTTTAACGGCAAGTACATCTGTAATTACAACTACAACTAAAGTTGCACCTACCCCTGAAGCTACAATTAAAGAAACACAATCTACGTCGTTATTACTATCTATAAATGCATCTACACAAGCAATTGTATCTACAATTGCAACTAAAACTACAACATCATACTTGGGGAGATAACTACAAACATAGATACAATTATATATACATAGACACCATTCTTTCAATCAACTAAAGCTACTACTAAGACGACAACTAAATCTACATATTAAACTGCAAACAAAGTTAAATCTACCATTTAAGCTACAATTAAAGGAGTATAATCTATAACACAAATAATATCTATAAATACAACTTCATCTATATCTACAACTGCCTCAAAAACTACAACTTCATATAGGAGGAGATTACTACGAAAAGAGGTAAATCTATATGCTTATACGACCTATTTTAAACTCGAAAAAAACTGCTTTTTTAACGGGAACTACATCTTTAATTCCAACTAAAACTACAGTTGCACCTACCCCTGAAGCTACAATTAAAGAAACACAATCTACGTCGTTAATTCTATCTATAAATGCATCTACACCTGCAACTGTATCTACACTTGCAACTAAAGCTATGACATTATTTTTGGGGAGATAACTACAAACATAGATACAATTATATATACATAGACACCATTCTTTCAATCAACTAAAGCTTCTACTAAGACGACAACTAAATCTACATATTCAACTGCAAACAAAGTTAAATCTTCCATTTAAGTTACAATTAAAGAAATAGAATCTATAACACAAAAAATATCTATAAATACAAATTCATCTATATCTACAACTGCCTCAAAATCTACAACTTCATATAGGAGGAGATTACTAAGAAAAGAGGTAAATCTATATGCATATACGACCTATTTTATACCCGATAAAAAACTGCTTCTTTAACGGCAAGTACATCTGTAATTACAACTACAACTAAAGTTGCAGCTACCCCTGAAGCTACAATTAAAGAAACACAATCTACGTCGTTATTACTATCTATAAATGCATCTACACAAGCAACTGTATCTACAATTGCAACTAAAACTACAACATCATACTTGGGGAGATAACTACAAACATAGATACAATTATATATACATAGACACCATTCTTTCAATCAACTAAAGCTACTACTAAGACGACAACTAAATCTACATATTCAACTGCAAACAAAGTTAAATCTACCATTTAAGCTACAATTAAAGGAATAGAATCTATAACACAAATAATATCTATAAATACAACTTCATCTATATCTACAACTGCCTCAAAATCTACAACTTCATATAGGAGGAGATTACTACGAAAAGAGGTAAATCTATATGCATATACGACCTATTTTATACCCGACAAAAAACTGCTTCTTTAACGGCAACTACATCTGTAATTCCAACTACAACTGAAGTTGCACCTACCCCTGAAGCTACAATTAAAGAAACACAATCTACGTCGTTATTACTATCTATAAATGCATCTACACCAGCAACTGTATCTACAATTGCAACTAAAACTACATTATTATACTTGGGGAGATAACTACAAACATAGATACAATTATATATACATAGACACTATTCTTTCAATCAACTAAAGCTACTACTAAGACGACAACTAAATTTACATATTCAACTGCAAACAAAGTTAAATCTACCATTTAAGCTACAATTAAAGGAATAGAATCTATAACGCAAATAATATCTATAAATACATCTTCATCTATATCTACAACTGCCTCAAAATCTACAACTTCATATAGGAGGAGATTATTACGAAAAAGGTAAATCTATATGCTTATACGAGCTATTTTACACCCGACAAAAAACTGCTTCTTTAAATTCAACTACATTTGTAATTAAAACTACAACTAAAGTTGCACCTACCCCTGAAGCTACAATTAAAGAAACACAATCTACGTCGTTATTACTATATATAAATGCATCTACACAAGCAACTGTATCTATAATTGCAACTAAAACTACAACATCATACTTGGGGAGATAACTACAAACATAGATACTATTATATATACACAGACACCATTCTTTCAATCAACTAAAGCTACTACTAAGATGACAACTAAATCTACATATTCAACTGCAAACAAAGTTAAATCTACCATTTAAGCTACAATTAAAAGAATAGAATCTATAACACAAATAATATCTATAAATACAACTTCATCTATATCTAATACTGCCTCAAAAACAACAACTTCATGTAGGAGGAGATTACTACGAAAAGAGGTAAATCTATATGCTTATACGACCTATTTTACACCCGACAAAAAACTGCTTCTTTAACGGCAAGTACATCGGCAGTTGCAACTACAACTTAAGTTGCATCTACCCCTGAAGCTACAATTAAAGAAACACAATCTACGTCGTTATTACTACCTATAAATGCATCTACACCAGCAACTGTATCTAAAATTGCAACAAAAACTACAACATTATACTTGGGGAGATAAACTACAAACATATATACAATTATGTATACATAGACACCATTCTTTAAATCAACTAAAGCTACTACTAAGACGACAACTAAATCAACTGCAAACAAAGTTAAATCTACCATTTAAGCTACAATTAAAGGAATAGAATCTATAACACAAATAATATCTATAAATACAACTTCATCTATATCTACAACTGCCTCAAAAACAACAACTTCATATAGGAGGAGATTACTACGAAAAGAGGTAAATCTATATGCATATACGACCTATTTTACACCCGACAAAATACTGCTTCTTTAAATTCAACTACATATGTAATTCCAACTACAACTAAAGTTGCACCTACCCCTGAAGCTACAATTAAAGAAACACAATCTACGTCCTTATTACTATCTATAAATGCATCTACACAAGTAACTGTATCTACAATTGCAACTAAAACTACAACATCATACTTGGGGAGATAACTACAAACATAGATACAATTATATATACATAGACACCATTCTTTCAATCAACTAAAGCTACTACTAAGACGACAATTAAATCTACATATTCAACTGCAAACAAAGTTAAATCTACCATTTAAGATACAATTAAAGGAATAGAATCTATAACACAAAAAATATCTATAAATACAAATTCATCTATATCTACAACTGCCTCAAAATCTACAACTTCATATAGGAAGAGATTACTACGAAAAGAGGTAAATCTATATGCATATACGACCTATTTTATACCCGACAAAAAACTGCTTCTTTAACGGCAAGTACATCTGTAATTACAACTACAACTAAAGTTGCACCTACCCCTGAAGCTACAATTAAAGAAACACAATCTACGTCGTTATTACTATCTATAAATGCATCTACACCAGCAACTGTATCTACAATTGCAACTAAAACTACAACATCATACTTGGGGAGATAACTACAAACATAGATACAATTATATATACATAGACACCATTCTTTCAATCAACTAAAGCTACTACTAAGACGACAACTAAATCTACATATTCAACTGCAAACAAAGTTAAATCTACCATTTAAGCTACAATTAAAGGAATAGAATCTATAACACAAATAATATCTATAAATACAACTTCATCTATATCTACAACTGCCTCAAAAACTACAACTTCATATAGGAGGAGATTACTACGAAAAGAGGTAAATCTATATGCTTATACGACCTATTTTAAACTCGACAAAAAATGCTTCTTTAAATTCAACTACATCTGTAATTCAAACTACAACTAAAGTTGCACCTACCCCTGAAGCTACAATTAAAGAAACACAATCTACGTCGTTATTACTATCTATAAATGCATCTACACCAGCAACTGTATCTACACGTGCAACTAAAACTACAACATTATACTTGGGGAGATAACTACAAACATAGATACAATTATATATACATAGACACCATTCTTTCAATCATTTAAAGCTACTACTAAGACGGCAACTAAATCTACATATTCAACAGCAAACAAAGTTAAATCTACCATTTAAGCTACAATTAAAGGAATATAATCTGTAACACAAATAATATCTATAAATACAAATTCATCTATATCTACAACTGCCTCAAAATCTACAACTTCATATAGGAAGAGATTACTACGAAAAGAGGTAAATCTATATGCATATACGACCTATTTTATACCCGACAAAAAACTGCTTCTTTAACGGCAAGTACATCTGTAATTACAACTACAACTAAAGTTGCACCTACCCCTGAAGCTACAATTAAAGAAACAAAATCTACGTCGTTTTTGGGGAGATAACTACAAACATAGATACAATTATATATACATAGACACCATTCTTTCAATCAACTAAAGCTACTACTAAGACGGCAACTAAATCTACATATTCAACTGCAAACAAAGTTAAATCTACCATTTAAGCTACAATTAAAGGAATAGAATCTATAACACAAAAAATATCTATAAATACAAATTCATCTATATCTACAACTGCCTCAAAATCTACCACTTCATATAGAAAGAGATTACTACGAAAAGAGGTAAATCTATATGCATATACGACCTATTTTATACCCTACAAAAAACTGCTTCTTTAACGGCAAGTACATCTGTAATTCCAACTACAACTAAAGTTGCACCTACCCCTGAAGCTACAATTAAAGAAACACAATCTACGTCGTTATTACTATCTATAAATGCATCTACACAAGCAACTGTATCTACAATTGCAACTAAAACTACAACATCATACTTCGGGAGATAACTACAAACATAGATACAATTATATATACATAGACACCATTCTTTCAATCAACTAAAGCTACTACTAAGACGACAACTAAATCTACATATTCAACTGCAAACAAAGTTAAATCTACCATTTAAGATACAATTAAAGGAATAGAATCTATAACACAAATAATATCTATAAATACAACTTCATCTATATCTACAACTGCCTCAAAAACTACAACTTCATATAGGAGGAGATTACTACGAAAAGAAGTAAATCTATATGCTTATACGACCTATTTTAAACTCGACAAAAATGCTTCTTTAAATTCAACTACATCTGTAATTCAAACTACAACTAAAGTTGCACCTACCCCTGAAGCTACAATTAAAGAAACACAATCTACGTCGTTATTACTATCTATAAATGCATCTACACCAGCAACTGTATCTACACGTGCAACTAAAACTACAACATTATACTTGGGGAGATAACTACAAACATAGATACAATTATATATACATAGACACCATTCTTTCAATCATTTAAAGCTACTACTAAAACGGCAACTAAATCTACATATTCAACTGCAAACAAAGTTAAATCTACCATTTAAGCTACAATTAAAGGAATAGAATCTGTAACACAAATAATATCTATAAATACAACTTCAACTATATCTACAACTGCCTCAAAAACTACAACTTCATATAGGAGGAGATTACTACGAAAAGAGGTAAATCTATATGCGTATACGACCTATTTTACACCCGACAAAAAACTGCTTCTTTAAATTCAACTACATCTGTAATTCAAACTACATCTAAAGTTGCACGTACCCCTGAAGCTAAAATAAAAGAAACACAATCTACGTCGTTATTACTATCTATAAATGCATCTACACCAGCAACTGTATCTACAATTGCAACTAAAACTACAACATCATACTTGGGTAGATAACTACAAACATAGATACAATTATATTTACATAGACACCATTCTTTCAATCAACTAAAGCCACTACTAAGACGACAACTAAATCTACATATTCAACTGCAAACAAAGTTAAATCTACCATTTAAGCTACAATTAAAAGGAATAGAATCTATAACACAAATAATATCTATAAATACAACTTCATCTATATCTACAACTGCCTCAAAAACTAGAACTTCATATAGGAGGAGATTACTACGAAAAGAGGTAAATCTATATGCTTATACGACCTATTTTACACCCGACAAAAAACTGCTTCTTTAAATTCAACTACATCTGTAATTCAAACTACATTTAAAGTTGCACCTACCCCTGAAGCTACAATTAAAGAAACACAATCTACGTCGTTATTACTATCTATAAATGCATCTACACCAGCAACTGTATCTACAATTGCAACTAAAACTACAACATCATACTTGGGGAGATAACTACAAACATAGATACAATTATATATACATAGACACCATTCTTTCAATCAACTAAAGCTACTACTAAGACGACAACTAAATCTACATATTCAACTGCAAACAAAGTTAAATCTACCATTTAAGCTACAATTAAAGGAATAGAATCTATAACACAAATAATATCTATAAATACAACTTCATCTATATCTACAACTGCCTCAAAATCTACAACTTCATATAGGAGGAGATTACTACGAAAAGAGGTAAATCTATATGCATATACGACCTATTTTACACCCGACAAAAAACTGCTTCTTTAACGGCAACTACATCTGTAATTCCAACTACAACTAAAGTTGCACCTACCCCTGAAGCTACAATTAAAGAAACACAATCTACGTCGTTATTACTATCTATAAATGCATCTACACCAGCAACTGTATCTACAATTGCAACTAAAACTACAACATCATACTTGGGGAGATAACTACAAACATAGATACAATTATATATACATAGACACCATTCTTTCAATCAACTAAAGCTACTACTAAGACGACAACTAAATCTACATATTCAACTGCAAACAAAGTTAAATCTACCATTTAAGCTACAATTAAAGGAATAGAATCTATAACACAAATAATATCTATAAATACAACTTCATCTATATCTACAACTGCCTCAAAATCTACAACTTCATATAGGAGGAGATTACTACGAAAAGAGGTAAATCTATATGCATATACGACCTATTTTACACCCGACAAAAAACTGCTTCTTTAACGGCAACTACATCTGTAATTCCAACTACAACTAAAGTTGCACCTACCCCTGAAGCTACAATTAAAGAAACACAATCTACGTCGTTATTACTATCTATAAATGCATCTACACCAGCAACTGTATCTACAATTGCAACTAAAACTACAACATCATACTTGGGGAGATAACTACAAACATAGATACAATTATATATACATAGACACCATTCTTTCAATCAACTAAAGCTACTACTAAGACGACAACTAAATCTACATATTCAACTGCAAACAAAGTTAAATCTACCATTTAAGCTACAATTAAAGGAATAGAATCTATAACACAAATAATATCTATAAATACAACTTCATCTATATCTACAACTGCCTCAAAAACTACAACTTCATATAGGAGGAGATTACTACGAAAAGAGGTAAATCTATATGCTTATACGACCTATTTTAAACTCGACAAAAAATGCTTCTTTAAATTCAACTACAACTGAAATTCAAACTACAACTAAAGTTGCACCTACCCCTGAAGCTACAATTAAAGAAACACAATCTACGTCGTTATTACTATCTATAAATGCATCTACACCAGCAAATGTATCTACACGTGCAACTAAAACTACAACATTATACTTGGGGAGATAACTACAAACATAGATACAATTATATATACATAGACACCATTCTTTCAATCAACTAAAGCTACTACTAAGACGGCAACTAAATCTACATATTCAAATGCAAACAAAGTTAAATCTACCATTTAAGCTACAATTAAAGGAATAGAATCTGTAACACAAATAATATCTATAATTACAAATTCATCTATATCTACAACTGCCTCAAAAACTACAACTTCATATAGGAGGAGATTACTACGAAAAGAGGTAAATCTATATGCTTATACGACCTATTTTACACCCTACAAAAAACTTCTTCTCAAAATTCAACTACATCTGTAATTCAAATTACATTTAAATTTGCACCTACCCCTGAAGCTACAATTAAAGAAACACAATCTACGTCGTTATTACTATCTATAAATGCATCTACACCAGCAACTGTATCTACACGTGCAACTAAAACTACTACATTATACTGGGGAGATAACTACAAACATAGATACAATTATATATACATAGACACCATTTTTTCAATCAACTAAAGCTACTACTAAGACGACAACTAAATCTACATATTCAACTGCAAACAAAGTTAAATCTACCATTTAAGCTACAATTAAAGGAATAGAATCTATAACATAAAAAATATCTATAAATACAAATTTATCTATATCTACAACTGCCTCAAAATCTACAACTTCATATAGGAGGAGATTACTACGAAAAGAGGTAAATCTATATGCATATACGACCTATTTTATACCCGACAAAAAACTGCTTCTTTAACGGCAATAGCAACTGTATCTACACGTGCAACTAAAACTACAACATTATACTTGGGGAGAGAACTACAAACATAGATACAATTATATATACATAGACACCATTCTTTCAATCAACTAAAGCTACTACTAAGACGGAAACTAAATCTACATATTCAACTGCAAACAAAGTTAAATCTACCATTTAAGATACAATTAAAGGAATAGAATCTATAACATAAAAAATATCTATAAATACAAATTTATCTATATCTACAACTGCCTCAAAATCTACAACTTCATATAGGAGGAGATTACTACGAAAAGAGGTAAATCTATATGCTTATACGACCTATTTTAAACTCGACAAAAAATGCTTCTTTAAATTCAACTACATCTGTAATTCAAACTACATCTAAAGTTGCACGTACCCCTGAAGCTAAAATAAAAGAAACACAATCTACGTCGTTATTACTATCTATAAATGCATCTACACCAGCAACTGTATCTACAATTGCAACTAAAACTACAACATCATACTTGGGTAGATAACTACAAACATAGATACAATTATATTTACATAGACACCATTCTTTCAATCAACTAAAGCCACTACTAAGACGACAACTAAATCTACATATTCAACTGCAAACAAAGTTAAATCTACCATTTAAGCTAAAATTAAAAGGAATAGAATCTATAACACAAATAATATCTATAAATACAACTTCATCTATATCAACAACTGCCTCAAAAACTACAACTTCATATAGGAGGAGATTACTACGAAAAGAGGTAAATCTATATGCTTATACGACCTATTTTACACCCGACAAAAAACTGCTTCTTTAAATTAAACTACATCTGTAATTCAAACTACATTTAAAGTTGCACCTACCCCTGAAGCTACAATTAAAGAAACAAAATATACGTCGTTATTACTATCTATAAATGCATCTACACCAGCAACTGTATCTACACGTGCAACTAAAACTACAACATTATACTCGGGAGATAACTACAAACATAGATACAATTATATATACATAGACACCATTTTTTCAATCAACTAAAGCTACTACTAAGACGGAAACTAAATCTACATATTCAACTGCAAACAAAGTTAAATCTACCATTTAAGATACAATTAAAGGAATAGAATCTATAACATAAAAAATATCTATAAATACAAATTTATCTATATCTACAACTGCCTCAAAATCTACAACTTCATATAGGAGGAGATTACTACGAAAAGAGGTAAATCTATATGCATATACGACCTATTTTATACCCGACAAAAAACTGCTTCTTTAACGGCAAGTACATCTGTAATTACAACTACAACTAAAGTTGCACCTACCCCTGAAGCTACAATTAAAGAAACACAATCTACGTCGTTATTACTATCTATAAATGCATCTACACAAGCAACTGTATCTACAATTGCAACTAAAACTACAACATCATACTTGGGGAGATAACTACAAACATAGATACAATTATATATACATAGACACCATTCTTTCAATCAACTAAAGCTACTACTAAGACGACAATTAAATCTACATATTCAACTGCAAACAAAGTTAAATCTACCATTTAAGCTACAATTAAAGGAATAGAATCTATAACACAAATAATATCTATAAATACAACTTCATCTATATCTACAACTGCCTCAAAATCTACAACTTCATATAGGAGGAGATTACTACGAAAAGAGGTAAATCTATATGCATATACGACCTATTTTACACCCGACAAAAAACTGCTTCTTTAACGGCAACTACATCTGTAATTCCAACTACAACTAAAGTTGCACCTACCCCTGAAGCTACAATTAAAGAAACACAATCTACGTCGTTATTACTATCTATAAATGCATCTACACCAGCAACTGTATCTACAATTGCAACTAAAACTACAACATCATACTTGGGGAGATAACTACAAACATAGATACAATTATATATACATAGACACCATTCTTTCAATCAACTAAAGCTACTACTAAGACGACAACTAAATCTACATATTCAACTGCAAACAAAGTTAAATCTACCATTTAAGCTACAATTAAAGGAATAGAATCTATAACACAAATAATATCTATAAATACAACTTCATCTATATCTACAACTGCCTCAAAATCTACAACTTCATATAGGAGGAGATTACTACGAAAAGAGGTAAATCTATATGCATATACGACCTATTTTACACCCGACAAAAAACTGCTTCTTTAACGGCAACTACATCTGTAATTCCAACTACAACTAAAGTTGCACCTACCCCTGAAGCTACAATTAAAGAAACACAATCTACGTCGTTATTACTATCTATAAATGCATCTACACCAGCAACTGTATCTACACGTGCAACTAAAACTACAACATTATACTTGGGGAGATAACTACAAACATAGATACAATTATATATACATAGACACCATTCTTTCAATCAACTAAAGCTAATACTAAGACGGCAACTAAATCTACATATTCAACTGCAAAAAAAGTTAAATCTACCATTTAAGCTACAATTAAAGGAATAGAATCTATAACACAAATAATATCTATAAATACAAATTCATCTATATCTACAACTGCCTCAAAATATACAACTTCATATAGGAGGAGATTACTACGAAAAGAGGTAAATCTATATGCATATACGACATATTTTATACCCGACAAAAAACTGCTTCTTTAACGGTCGGTAAGTACATCTGTAATTACAACTACAACTAAAATTGCACCTCCCCCTGAAGCTACAATTAAAGAAACAAAATCTACGTCGTTATTACTATCTTTAAATGCATCTACACCAGCAACTGTATCTACAATTGCAACTAAAACTACAACATCATACTTCGGGAGATAACTACAAAAATAGATACAATTATATATACATAGACACCATTCTTTCAATCAACTAAAGCTTATACTAAGACGACAATTAAATCTACATATTCAACTGCAAACAAAGTTAAATCTACCATTTAAGATACAATTAAAGGAATAGAATCTATAACACAAATAATATCTATAAATACAACTTCATCTATATCTACAACTGCCTCAAAAACTACAACTTCATATAGGAGGAGATTACTACGAAAAGAGGTAAATCTATATGCATATACGACCTATTTTACACCCGACAAAAAACTGCTTCTTTAACGGCAACTACATCTGTAATTCCAACTACAACTAAAGTTGCACCTACCCCTGAAGCTACAATTAAAGAAACACAATCTACGTCGTTATTACTATCTATAAATGCATCTACACCAGCAACTGTATCTACAATTGCAACTAAAACTACAACATCATACTTGGGGAGATAACTACAAACATAGATACAATTATATATACATAGACACCATTCTTTCAATCAACTAAAGCTACTACTAAGACGACAACTAAATCTACATATTCAACTGCAAACAAAGTTAAATCTACCATTTAAGCTACAATTAAAGGAATAGAATCTATAACACAAATAATATCTATAAATACAACTTCATCTATATCTACAACTGCCTCAAAATCTACAACTTCATATAGGAGGAGATTACTACGAAAAGAGGTAAATCTATATGCATATACGACCTATTTTACACCCGACAAAAAACTGCTTCTTTAACGGCAACTACATCTGTAATTCCAACTACAACTAAAGTTGCACCTACCCCTGAAGCTACAATTAAAGAAACACAATCTACGTCGTTATTACTATCTATAAATGCATCTACACCAGCAACTGTATCTACAATTGCAACTAAAACTACAACATCATACTTGGGGAGATAACTACAAACATAGATACAATTATATATACATAGACACCATTCTTTCAATCAACTAAAGCTACTACTAAGACGACAACTAAATCTACATATTCAACTGCAAACAAAGTTAAATCTACCATTTAAGCTACAATTAAAGGAATAGAATCTATAACACAAATAATATCTATAAATACAACTTCATCTATATCTACAACTGCCTCAAAATCTACAACTTCATATAGGAGGAGATTACTACGAAAAGAGGTAAATCTATATGCATATACGACCTATTTTACACCCGACAAAAAACTGCTTCTTTAACGGCAACTACATCTGTAATTCCAACTACAACTAAAGTTGCACCTACCCCTGAAGCTACAATTAAAGAAACACAATCTACGTCGTTATTACTATCTATAAATGCATCTACACCAGCAACTGTATCTACACGTGCAACTAAAACTACAACATTATACTTGGGGAGATAACTACAAACATAGATACAATTATATATACATAGACACCATTCTTTCAATCAACTAAAGCTACTACTAAGACGACAATTAAATCTACATATTCAACTGCAAACAAAGTTAAATCTACCATTTAAGATACAATTAAAGGAATAGAATCTATAACACAAATAATATCTATAAATACAACTTCATCTATATCTACAACTGCCTCAAAAACTACAACTTCATATAGGAGGAGATTACTACGAAAAGAGGTAAATCTATATGCTTATACGACCTATTTTAAACTCGACAAAAAATGCTTCTTTAAATTCAACTACATCTGAAATTCAAACTACAACCAAAGTTGCACCTACCCCTGAAGCTACAATTAAAGAAACACAATCTACGTCGTTATTACTATCTATTAATGCATCTACACCAGCAACTGTATCTACACGTGCAACTAAAACTACAACATTATACTTGGGGAGAGAACTACAAACATAGATACAATTATATATACATAGACACCATTCTTTCAATCAACTAAAGCTACTACTAAGACGGCAACTAAATCTACATATTCAACTGCAAACAAAGTTAAATCTACCATTTAAGCTACAATTAAAGGAATAGAATCTGTAACACAAATAATATCTATAAATACAACTTCATCTATATCTACAACTGCCTCAAAATCTACAACTTCATATAGGAAGAGATTACTACAAAAAGAGGTAAATCTATATGCATATACGACCTATTTTATACCCGACAAAAAACTGCTTCTTTAACGGCAAGTACATCTGTAATTACAACTACAACTAAAGTTGCACCTACCCCTGAAGCTACAATTAAAGAAACACAATCTACGTCGTTATTACTATCTATAAATACATCTACACCAGCAACTGTATCTACATTTGCAACTAAAACTACAACATCATACTTGGGTAGATAACTAAAAACATAGATACAATTATATATACATAGACACCATTCTTTCAATCAACTAAAGCCACTACTAAGACGACAACTAAATCTACATATTCAACTGCAAACAAAGTTAAATCTACCATTTAAGCTACAATTAAAAGGAATAGAATCTATAACACAAATAATATCTATAAATACAACTTCATCTATATCTACAACTGCCTCAAAAACTACAACTTCATATAGGAGGAGATTACTACGAAAAGAGGTAAATCTATATGCTTATACGACCTATTTTAAACTCGACAAAAAATGCTTCTTTAAATTCAACTACATCTGTAATTCAAACTACAACTAAAGTTGCACCTACCCCTGAAGCTACAATTAAAGAAACACAATCTACGTCGTTATTACTATCTATAAATGCATCTACACCAGCAACTGTATCTACACGTGCAACTAAAACTACAACATTATACTTGGGGAGATAACTACAAACATAGATACAATTATATATACATAGACACCATTCTTTCAATCAACTAAAGCTACTACTAAGACGACAACTAAATCTACATATTCAACTGCAAACAAAGTTAAATCTACCATTTAAGCTACAATTAAAGGAATAGAATCTATAACACAAATAATATCTATAAATACAACTTCATCTATATCTACAACTGCCTCAAAAACTACAACTTCATATAGGAGGAGATTACTACGAAAAGAGGTAAATCTATATGCTTATACGACCTATTTTAAACTCGACAAAAAATGCTTCTTTAAATTCAACTACAACTGAAATTCAAACTACAACTAAAGTTGCACCTACCCCTGAAGCTACAATTAAAGAAACACAATCTACGTCGTTATTACTATCTATAAATGCATCTACACCAGCAAATGTATCTACACGTGCAACTAAAACTACAACATTATACTTGGGGAGATAACTACAAACATAGATACAATTATATATACATAGACACCATTCTTTCAATCAACTAAAGCTACTACTAAGACGGCAACTAAATCTACATATTCAACTGCAAACAAAGTTAAATCTACCATTTAAGCTACAATTAAAGGAATAGAATCTGTAACACAAATAATATCTATAAATACAACTTCATCTATATCTACAACGGCCTCAAAATCTACAACTTCATATAGGAAGAGATTACTACGAAAAGAGGTAAATCTATATGCTTATACGACCTATTTTATGCCCGACAAAAAAACTGCTTCTTTAACGGGAACTACATCTGTAATTCCAACTACAACTGAAGTTGCATCTACCCCTGAAGCTACAATTAAAGAAACACAATCTACGTCGTTATTACTATCTATAAATGCATCTACACCAGCAACTGTATCTACAATTGCAACTAAAACTACATCATCATACTTGGGTAGATAACTACAAACATAGTTACAATTATATATACATAGACACCATTCTTTCAATCAACTAAAGCCACTACTAAGACGACAACTAAATCTACATATTCAACTGCAAACAAAGTTAAATCTACCATTTAAGATACAATTAAAGGAATAGAATCTATAACATAAAAAATATCTATAAATACAAATTTATCTATATCTACAACTGCCTCAAAATCTACAACTTAATATAGGAGGAGATTACTACGAAAAGAGGTAAATCTATATGCTTATACGACCTATTTTACACCCGACAAAAAACTGCTTCTTTAACGGCAACTACATCTGTAATTCCAACTACATTTAAAGTTGCACCTACCCCTGAAGCTACAATTAAAGAAACAAAATCTACGTCGTTATTACTATCTATAAATGCATCTACACCAGCAACTGTATCTACACGTGCAACTAAAACTACAACATTATACTGGGGAGATAACTACAAACATAGATACAATTATATATACATAGACACCATTCTTTCAATCAACTAAAGCTACTACTAAGACGGCAACTAAATCTACATATTCAACTGCAAAAAAAGTTAAATCTACCATTTAAGCTACAATTAAAGGAATAGAATCTAAAACATAAAAAATATCTATAAATACAAATTTATCTATATCTACAACTGCCTCAAAATCTACAACTTCATATAGGAGGAGATTACTACGAAAAGAGGTTAATCTATATGCATATACGACCTATTTTATACCCGAAAAAAAACTGCTTCTTTAACGGCAACTACATCTGTAATTCCAACTACAACTAAAGTTGCACCTACCCCTGAAGCTACAATTAAAGAAACACAATCTACGTCGTTATTACTATCTATAAATGCATCTATACCAGCAACTGTATCTACACGTGCAACTAAAACTACAACATTATACTTGGGGAGATAACTACAAACATAGATACAATTATATATACATAGACACCATTCTTTCAATCAACTAAAGCTACTACTAAGACGAAAACTAAATCTACATATTCAACTCCAAAAAAAGTTAAATCTACCATTTAAGCTACAATTAAA
>CAXITT010000447.1:409631-447978 GCA_964033795.1 Lymnaea stagnalis | reverse complement strand
AAAAAGGCTACATACAATTAAATGAAAGCTACATACAATTAAATGAAAGCAACATAAATCAAATAAAGGCTACATACAATTAAATAGAGGCTACATACAATTAAAGTAAGGCTACATACAATTAAATGAAGCCTACATACAATTAAATTAAGGCTACATAGAATTAAATGAAAGCTACATACAATTAAATGAAAGCAACATATATCAAATAAAGGCTACATACAATTAAATAGAGTCTACATACAATTAAAGTAAGGCTACATACATTAAATTAAGGCTACCTACAATTAAATAAAGGCTACATACAAGTAAATAAATGATTTATACAATTAAATGAAGGCGACATACAATTAAATAAACGCTACATACAATTAAATAAAGTCTACATACCCTGAAATAAAGGCTACCTACAATTAAATGAAGGCTAAATACAGTTAAAAAAGGCTACATACAATTAAATGAAAGCAACATATATCAAATAAAGGCTACATACAATTAAATAGAGTCTACATACAATTAAAGTAAGGCTACATACATTAAATTAAGGCTACCTACAATTAAATAAAGGCTACATACAAGTAAATAAATGATTTATACAATTAAATGAAGGCGACATACAATTAAATAAACGCTACATACAATTAAATAAAGTCTACATACCCTGAAATAAAGGCTACCTACAATTAAATGAAGGCTAAATACAGTTAAAAAAGGCTACATACAATTAAATGAAAGTTACATACAATTAAATGAAAGCAACATAAATCAAATAAAGGCTACATACAATTAAATAGAGGCTACATACAATTAAAGTAAGGCTACATACAATTAAATTAAGGCTACCTACAATTAAATGAAGGCTACATACAATTAAATAAATTTACATACAATTAAATAAAGTCTACATACCCTGAAATTTAGGCTACCTACAATTAAATGAAGGCTAAAAACAGTTAAAAAAGGCTACATACAATTAAATGAAAAGTACATACAATTAAAAGAAAGCAACATATATCAAATAAAGGCTACATACAATTAAATAGAGGCTACATACAATTAAAGTAAGGCTACATACAATTAAATTAAGGCTACCTACAATTAAATTAAGGTTACATACAATTAAATAAAGGCTACATACAATTAAATAAAGTCTACATACCCTGAAATAAAGGCTACCTACAATTAAATGAAGGCTAAATACAGTTAAAAAAGGCTACATAGAATTAAATGAAAGCTACATACAATTAAATGAAAGCAACATATATCAAATAAAGGCTACATACAATTAAATAGAGGCTAGATACAATTAATGCAAGGCTACATACAATTAAATTAAGGCTACCTACAATTTAATGAAAACTACATACAATTAAATAAAGGCTACATACATTTAAATAAAGTCTACATACCCTGAAATAAAGGCTACCTACAATTAAATGAAGGCTAAATACAGTTAAAAAAACCTACATTCAATTAAATGAAAGCTACATACAATTAAATGAAAGCAACATATATCAAATAAAGGCTACATACAATTAAATAGAGGCTACATACAATTAAAGTAAGGCTACATACAATTAAATTAAGGCTAACTACAATTAAATGAAGGCTACATACAATTAAATAAAGGCTACATACAATTAAATTAAGGCTACCTAGATTAAATAAAGGCTACATACAATTAAATAAAGGCTACATACAATTAAATAAAGGCTACATACAATTTAATAAAGGCTACATACAATTAAATGAAGGCTACATACAATTAAATGAAGGCTACATAAAATTAAATGAAGGCTACATACAATTAAATGAAGACTACATACAATTAAATAAATGATTTATACAATTAAATGAAGGCTACATACAATTGAAGAAAGGCAACATACAATTAAATGAAAGCTACATACAATTAAATAAAGGCTACATACAACTAAATAAAGTCTACATACCCTGAAATAAAGGCTACCTACAATTAAATGAAGGCTAAATACAGTTAAAAAAGGCTACATACAATTAAATGAAAGCTACATGCAATTAAATTAAAGCAACACAAATCATATAAAGGCTACATACAATTAAATAGAGGCTACATACAATTAAAGTAAGGCTCCATACAATTAAATTAAGGCTACCTACAATTAAATGAAGGCTAGATACAATTAAATAAAGGCTACATACAATTAAATAAAGTCTACATACCCTGAAATAAAGGCTACCTACAATTAAATGAAGGCTAAATAAAGTTAAAAAAGGCTACATAGAATTAAATGAAAACTAAATACAATACAATTAAATGAAAGCAACATATATCAAATAAAGGCTACATACAATTAAATAGAGGCTACATACAATTAAAGTAAGGCTACAAACAATTAAATTAAGGCTACCTACAATTAAATGAAGGCTAGATACAATTAAATAAAGGCTACATACAATTAATTAAAGTCTACATACCCTGAAATAAAGGCTACCTACAATTAAATGAAGGCTAAATACAGTTGAAAAAGGCTAAATACAATTAAATGAAAGCTACATACAATTAAATGAAAGCAACATATATCAAATAAAGGCTACATACAATTAAATAGAGGCTACATACAATTAATGCAAGGATACATACAATTAAATTAAGGCTACCTACAATTAAATGAAGGCTACATACAATTAAATAAAGGCTACATACAATTAAATAAAGTCTACATACCCTGAAATAAAGGCTAACTACAATTAAATGAAGGCTAAATACATTTAAAAAAGGCTACATACAATTAAATGAAAGCTACATACAATTAAATGAAAGCAACATATATCAAATAAAGGCTACATACAATTAAATAGAGGCTACATACAATTAATGCAAGGCTACATACAATTAAATTAAGGCTACCTACAATTAAATGAAGGCTACATACAATTAAATAAAGGCTACATACAATTAAATAAAGTCTACATACCCTGAAAGAAAGGCTACCTACAATTAAATGAAGGCAAAATACAGTTAAACAAGGCTACATACAATTAAATGAAAGCTACATACAATTAAATGAAAGCAACATATATCAAATAAAGGCTACATACAATTAAATAGAGGCTACATACAATTAAAGTAACATTACATACAATTAAATTAAGGCTACCTACAATTAAATGAAAACTACATACAATTAAATAAAGGCTACATACAATTAAATTAAGGCTACCTACAATTAAATGAAGGCTACATACAATTAAATAAAGGCTACATACAATTAAATAAAGTCTACATACCCTGAAAGAAAGGCTACCTACAATTAAATGAAGGCAAAATACAGTTAAAAAAGGCTACATACAATTAAATGAAAGCTACATACAATTAAATGAAAGCAACATATATCAAATAAAGGCTACATACAATTAAATAGAGGCTACATACAATTAAAGTAACATTACATACAATTAAATTATGGCTACCTACAATTAATTGAAAACTACATACAATTAAATAAAGGCTACATACTATTAAATAAAGTCTACATACCCTGAAATAAAGGCTACCTACAATTAAATGAAGGCTAAATACAGTTTAAAAAGGCTACATACAATTAAATGAAAGCTACATACAATTAAAAGAAAGCAACATATATCAAATAAAGGCTACATACAATTAAATAGAGGTTACATACAATTAAAGTAAGGCTACCTACAATTAAATGAAGTCTACATACCCTGAAATAAAGGCTACCTACAATTAAATGAAGGCTAAATACAGTTGAAAAAGGCTACATACAATTAAATGAAAGCTACATACAATTAAATGAAAGCAACATATATCAAATAAAGGCTAATTACAATTAAATAGAGGCTACACACAATTAAAGTAAGGCTACATACAATTAAATTAAGGCTACCTACAAATAAATGAAGGCTACATACAATTAAATGAAGGCTACATACAATTAAATAAAGTCTACATACCCTGAAATAAAGGCTACCTACAATTAAATGAAGGCTAAATACAGTTAAAAAAGGCTACATACAATTAAATGAAAGCTACATACAATTAAATGAAAGCAACATATATCAAATGAAGGCTACATACAATTAAATAGAGGCTACATACAATTAAAGTAAGGCTACATACAATTAAATTAAGGCTACCTACAGTTAAATGAAGGCTACATACAATTAAATTAAGGCTACCTACAATTAAATGAAGGCTTAATACAGTTAAAAAAGGCTACATACAATTAAATTAAGGCTACATACACTTTAATAGAGGCTACATACAATTAAAGTAAGGCTACATAGATTTAATAAAGGCTACATACAATTAAATAAAGGCTACAAAAAATAAAATAAAGGCTACATACAATTAAATAAAGGCTACATACAATTAAATGAAGGCTACATACAATTAAATGAGGGCTACATAGAATTAAATGAAGGCTACATACAATTAAATGAAGACTACATACAATTAAATTAAGGCTACATACAATTAAATGAAAGCTACATACAATTAAATGAAAGCAACATATATCAAATACAGGCTACATACAATTAAATAGAGGCTACATACAATTAAAGTAAGGCTACATACAATTAAATTAAGGCTACCTAAAATTAAATAAAGGCTACATACAATTAAATAAATGATTTATACAATTAAATGAAGGCTACATACAATTAAAAAAAGGATACATTCAATTAAATAAAGGCTAAATACAATTAAATAAAGGCTACATACAATTAAATAAAGGATACATACAATAAAATAAAGGATACCTACAATTAAATGAAGGCTACATACAATTCAATGAAGGCTACATACAATTAAATGAAAGCTACATACAATTAAATGAAGGCTACATACAAATAAATGAATGCTACATACAATTAAATGAAGGCTACATACAATTAAATGAAGGCTACATACAATTAAATGAAGGCTACATACAATTTAATAAAGGCTACATACAATTAAATAAAGGCTACATACAATTTAATAAATGATACATACAATAAAATAAAGGCTACATACAATTAAATGAAGGCTACATACAATTAAATGAAGGCTACATACAATTAAATGAAGGCTACATACAATTAAATGAAGGCTACATACAATTAAATGAAGGCTACATACAATTAAATGAAGGCTACATACAATTAAATAAAGGCTACATACAATTAAATAAAGTCTACATACAATTAAATAAAGGATACATAGAATTAAATAAAGGCTGAATACAATTAAATGAAGGCTACATACAATTAAAGGAAGGCTACATACAAGTAAATGAAGGCTACAGAAAATTAAATGAAGGCTACATACAAATAAATGAAGGCTACATACAATTAAATGAAGACTACATACAATTAAATGAAGGCAACATACAATTAAATAAAGGCTACATACAATTTAATAAAGGCTACAAACAATTAAATAAATGCTACATACACTTAAATAAAGGCTACATAACCTAAATAAAGGCTATATACAATTAAATAAAGGCTACATACAATTAAATGAAGGCTACATACAATCTAATAAAGGCTACATACAATTAAATTAAGGCTAAATACAATTTAATAGAGGCTACATACAATTGAAGTAAGGCTACATAGATTAAATAAAGGCTACATACAATTAAATAAAG
This sequence comes from Lymnaea stagnalis, assembly GCA_964033795.1. Lineage (NCBI taxonomy): Eukaryota > Metazoa > Mollusca > Gastropoda > Lymnaeidae > Lymnaea > Lymnaea stagnalis. Next base: position 442,336 of record CAXITT010000447.1, on the reverse strand, counting down.
GATACATTTAATTAAATAAAGGCTACATACAATTAAAGTAAGTCTACATAGATTAAATAAAGGCTACATACAATAAAATAAAGGCTACATACAATTAAATAAAGGCTACATACAATTAAATGAAGGCTACATACAATTAAATGAAGGCTACATACAATTAAATGAAGGCTACATATAATTTAATAAAGGCTACATAAAATTAAATAAAGGCTACATACAATTTAATAAAGGCTACATATAATTAAATAAAGGCTACATACAATTAAATAAAGGCTACATACAATTAAATAAAGTCTACATACAATTAAATAAAGGATACATAGAATTAAATAAAGGCTGAATACAATTAAATGATGGCTACATACAATTAAATGAAGGCTACATACAAGTAAATGAAGGCTACATAAAATTAAATGAAGGCTACATACAAATAAATGAAGGCTACATACAATTAAATGAAGACTACATACAATTAAATGAAGGCAACATACAATTAAATAAAGGCTACATACAATTTAATAAAGGCTACAAACAATTAAATAAATGCTACATACACTTAAATAAAGGCTACATAACCTAAATAAAGGCTATATACAATTAAATAAAGGCTACNTACATACAATTAAAGTAAGTCTACATAGATTAAATAAAGGCTACATACAATAAAATAAAGGCTACATACAATTAAATAAAGGCTACATACAATTAAATGAAGGCTACATACAATTAAATGAAGGCTACATACAATTTAATAAAGGCTACATACTATTAAAAAAAGGCTACATACAATTTAAAAAAGGCTAAATATAGTTAAAAAAGGCTACATACAATTAAATAAAGGCTACATACAATTTAATAATGGCTACATACAATTAAATTAAGGCTACATACAATTTAATAGAGGCTACATACAATTAAAGTAAGGCTACATAGATTAAATAAAGGCTACATACAATAAAAATAAAGGCTACATACAATTAAATAAATGCAACATACAATTAAATTAAGGCTACATAGATTAAATAAAGGCTACATACAATTAAATAAAGGCTACATACAATTAAATTAAGGCTAAATACAATTAAATAAATGATTTATACATTTAAATAAAGGCTACATACAATTACATAAAGGCTACATGCAATTAAAAAAAGGCTTAATACAATTAAATAAAGGCTACATAGAATTAAATAAAGGATACATACAATTAAATAGAGGCTATTTACAATTAAAGTAAGGTTACATACAATTAAATTAAGGCTACCTACAATTAAATAAAGGCTACATACAATTAAATAAAGGCTACATTTCATTAAATAAAGGCTACATACAATTAAAAGAAAGCTACATACAATTAAAGGAACGCTACATACAATTAAATGAAGGCTACATACAATCTAATAAAGGTTAAAAACAATTAAATAAAGGCTATATACACTGAAATAAAGGCTACATACAATTAAATAAAGGCTACATACAATTAAATTAAGGCTACATACAATTTATTAGAGGCTACATACAATTAAAGTAAGGCTACATAGATTAAATAAAGGCAACATACAATAAAATAAAGGCTACATAGAATAAAATAAAGGCTACATACAATTAAATAAAGGCTACATACAATTAAATTAAGGCTACATACAATTAAATGAAGGCTACATACAATTAAATGAAGAGTACATACATCTAAAGTAAGACTACATACAATTAAGCGAAAGCTACATACAATTTAAATGAATTCAACATATATCAAATAAAGCCTACATACAATTAAAAAGAGGCTACATAAATTAAAGTAAGGCTACATACAATTAAATTAAGGCTACCTACAATTAAATAAAGGCTACATACAATTAAATAAATGATTTATACAATGATATAAAGGCTACATGCAATTAAATAAATGCTAAATTCAATTAAATAAAGGCTACAAACAATTAAATGAAGGCTACATACAATTAAATGAAGGCTTTATGCAATTTATTAAAGGCTACATACAATTAAAATAAGGCTACGTACAATAAAATAAAGGATACAAACAATTAAATAAAGGATTTAGACAATCAAATAAAGGCTACATACAATTAAATAAAGGTTACATACAATTCAAAAAAGGCTACATACAATTAAAAAAAGACTGCATACATTTAAATGAAGGCTACATACAATTAAATGAAAGCTACATACAATGTATGTAGCCTTCATTTAATTGTATGTAGCCTTTATTTAATTGTATGTAGCCTTCTTTTAATTGTACGTAGCCTTCATTTAGTTGTATGTAGCATTCATTTAATTCTATGTAGCCTTTATTTAATTGTATGTTGCCTTTATTTAATTGTATGTAGATTTTATTTAATTGTATGTAGCCTTTATAAAATTGTATGTAGCCTTTATTTAATTGTATGTAGCCTTTATTAAATTGTATGTAGCCTTTATTTAATTGTATGTATCCTTCATTTAATTGTATGTAGCCTTCATTTAATTGTATGTAGCCTTCATTTAATTGTATGAAGCCTTCATTTAATTGTATGTAGCCTTCATTTATTTGTAAGTAGCCTTCATTAAATTGTATGTAGCCTTCATTTATTTGTATGCAGACTTTATTTCATTGTATGTAACCTTTCTTTAATTGTATGTACCCATTATTTAATTGTATGTAGCCTTCATTTAATTGTATGCAGCCTTAATTTAATTGTATGCAGCCTTCTTTTAATTTTAGTAGCCTTTATTTAATTGTATGTATACTTTATTTAATTGTATAAATCCTTTATTTAATTGAATGTAGCCTTTATTTAATTGTTCGTAGCCTTTATTTAATCTATGTAGCCTTAATTTAAATGTATGTAGCCTTTTTTTAATTGTGTGTAGCCTTTATTTAATCTATGTAGCCTTAATTTAATTGTATGTAGCCTTTATTAAATTATATGTAGCCTTTATTTAATGGCAGGTAGCCTTTATTTAATTGTAGGTAGCCTTAATTTAATTGTATGTAGCCTTTATTTAATTGTATGTAGCCTTTTTTACATTGTATGTAGCCATTATTTAATTGTTTGTAGCTTTTACTTAATTGTATTTAGCCTTTATTTAATTGTATGTAGCCTTTATTTAATTGTATGTAGTCTCCCTTTAATTGTATGTATCCTTCATTTAATTGTATGTAGCCTCCATTTAATTGTATGCAGACTTCATTTAATTTTATTTAGCCTTTATTTAATTGTATGTAGCCTTTAATTAATCTATGATGTCTTTATTTAATTGTATGCAGCCTTTATTTAATTGTATGCAGCCTTTATTTAATATATGTAGCCTTTATTTAATTGTATGTAGCCTTAATTTAATTGTATGTAGCCTTTATTTAATTGTATGTAGCCTTTATTTAATTGTATGTAGCCTTTATTTAATTGTATGTAACCTTTATTTAATTGTATGTAGCCTTTATTTAATTGTCGTAGCCTTAATTTAATTGAATGTAGCCTTTAATAAATTGTATGATCTCTTTATTTAATTGTATGTAGCCTTTATTTAACATATATAGCCTTTATTTAATTGTATGTAGCCTTTATTTAACATATATAGCCTTTATTTAATTGTATATAGCCTTTATTTAATTGTATGTAGCCTTTATTTAATTATATGTAACCTTTTTTAATTGTATGTAGCCTTTATTAAATCTATGTAGCCTTAATTTAGTTGTATGTAGCCTTTATTAAATTATGTGTAGCCTTTATTTAATTGTATGTAGCCTTTAATAAATTGTATGTAGCCTTTATTTAATTGTTTTTAGCCTTTATTTAATTGTATGTAGCCTTTATTTAATTGTATGTAGCCTTTATTTAATTGTATGTAGCCTTTATTTAATTGTATAAATCCTTTATTTATATGTATGTAGTCTTTATTTAATTGTAGGTAGCCTTTATTTAAATGTATAAATCCTTTATGTATATGTATGTAACTTTTATTTTATTGCAGTTAGCCTTAATTTAATTGTATGTACCCTTTAATAAATTGTATGTAGCTTTTATTATAATTGTATGTAACCTTTATTAGATTGTATGTAGCCTTTATTTAATTGTATGTAGCCTTCATTTAATTGTATATAGCCTTCATTTAATTGTATGTAGCCTTCATTTAATTGTATGTAGCCTTTATTTAATTGTATGTAGTCTTAAATAAATTGTATGTAGCCTTTATTTAATTGTATGTAGCCTTTATATAATATATGTAGACTTCATTTAATTGTATCTAGCCTTCATTTAATAGTTTTTAGCCTTCATTTAATTGTATCTAGCCTTTAATTAATTGTATGTACTCTTCATTTAATTGTATGTAGCCTTTATTTAATTGTATTTAGCCTTCATTTAATTGTATGTAGCCGTCATTTAATTGTATGTAGCCTTGATTTAATTGTATGTAGCCTTCATTTAATTGTATGTAGCCTTCATTTAATTGTATGTAGCCTTCATTTAATTGTATGAAGCCTTCATTTAATTGTATGTAGCCTTCATTTATTTGTATGTAGCCTTCATTTATTTGTATGTAGCCTTCATTTAATTGTATGCAGCCTTAATTTAATTGTATGCAATTTACATTTAATTGTAAGTAGCCTTCATTAAATTGTATGTAGCCTTCATTTATTTGTATGCAGACTTTATTTCATTGTATGTAACCTTTCTTTAATTGTATGTACCCTTTATTAAATTGTATATAACTTTATTTAATTTTATGTAGCCTTCCTTTAATTGTATGTAGCCTTCATTTAATTGTATGTAGACTTCATTTAATTGTATGCAGCCTTAATTTAATTGTATGCAGCCTTCTTTTAATTTTAGTAGCCTTTATTTAATTGAATGTATCCTTTATTTAATTGTATAAATCCTTTATTTAATTGAATGTAGCCTTTATTTAATTGTTCGTAGCCTTAATTTAATTTATATAGCCTTAATTTAATTGTATGTAGCCTTTATTTAATTGTGTGTAGCTTTTATTTAATCTATGTAGCCTTAATTTAATTGTATGTAGCCTTTATTAAATTATATGTAGCCTTTATTTAATGGCAGGTTGCCTTTATTTAATTGTAGGTAGCCTTAATTTAATTGTATGTAGCCTTTATTTAATTGTATGTAGCCTTTATTTAATTGTATGTAGCCTTTATTTAATTGTATAAATCCTTTATTTATATGTATGTAGCCTTTATTTTATTGCAGGTAGCCTTAATTTAATTGTATGTAGCCTTTAAAAAAAGTGTATGTAGCTTTAATTTAATTGTATGTAACCTTTATTAGATTGTATGTAGCCTTTTTCCTTTATTTAATTGTATGTAGTCTTTAATAAATTATATGTAGCCTTTATTTAATTGTATGTAGCCTTTATATAATATATGTTGCCTTCATTTAATTGTATGTAGCCTTCATTTAATTGTATGTAGCCTTCATTTAATTGTATGTAGCCTTCATTGAATTGTTTTTAGCCTTCATTTAATTGTATGTAGCCTTCATTTAAATGTATGCAGCCTTTATTTAATTGTATGTAGCCTTTAACTAATTGTAGGAAGACTTAATTTAAGTGTATGTAGCCTTTAATTTAATTGTATGTAGCCTTTATTTAATTGCATGTAGCCTTCATTTTATATGTGTTGCTTTCATTTAATTGTATGTAGCCTTCATTTAATTGTATGTAGCCTTTAATTTAATTGTATGTAGCCTTTATTTAATTGTATTTAGCCTTTATTTAATATGTGTTGCCTTCATTTAATTGTATGTAGCCTTTTTTTAATTGTATGTAGCCTTTATTTAATTGTATGTAGACTTTATTTAATGTATATATCCTTGATTTAATTGTATGAAGCCTCTATTTAAGGGATGTAGTCCTTATTTAAATGTATGTAGCCTTTATTTAATTGTATGTAGCCTTCATTTAATTGTATGTAGCCTTTATTTATTTGTATATAGTATTTATTAAATTGTATGTAGCCTTCATTTAATTTTATGTAGCCTCATTAAATTGTATGTAGCCTTCATTTAATTGTATGTAGCCTTCATTTCATTGTATGAAGCATTCATTTAATTGTATGTAGCTTTTATTTAATTGTATGTAGCCTTTATTTAATTGTTTGTAGCCTTTATTACATTGTATGTAGCCCGTATTTAATTGTTTGTAGCCTTTATTTAATTGTATGTAGCCTTCATTTAATTTTATGTAGCCTTTATTTATTTGTATATAGTATTTATTAAATTGTATGTAGCCTTCATTTAATTTTATGTAGCCTCATTAAATTGTATGTAGCCTTCATTTAATTGTATGTAGCCTTCATTTAATTGTATGAAGCATTCATTTAATTGTATGTAGCCTTCATTTAATTGTATGTAGCCTTCATTCAATTGTATTTAGCCTTTAATTTAATTGTATGTAGCCTTTATTTAATTGTATTTAGCCTTTATTTAATATGTGTTGCCTTCATTTAATTGTATGTCGCCTTCATTTAATTGTATGTAGCCTTTATGTATCTGCATGTAGCCTTTATTTAATTGTATTTAGACTTTATTTAATGTATATAGCCTTTATTTAATTGTATGAAGCCTCTATTTAAGGGATGTAGTCCTTATTTAAATGTATGTAGCCTTTATTAAATTGTATGTAGCCTTCATTTAATTGTATGTAGCCTTTATTTATTTGTATATAGCATTTATTAAATTGTATGTAGCCTTCATTTAATTGTATGTAGCCTCATTAAATTGTAAGTGGCCTTCATTTAATTGTATGTAGCCTTCATTTAATTGTATGTAGCGTTCATTTAATGGTATGTAGCTTTTATTTAATTGTATGTAGCCTTCATTTAATTGTTTGTATCCTTTATTACATTGTATGTAGCCCGTATTTAATTGTTTGTAGCCTTTGATTAATTGCGTGTAGCCTTCATTTAATTGTATGTAGCCTTCATTTAATTGTATGTAGCCTTTATTTAATTGTACGTATCCTTAATTTAATTGTATGTAGCCTTTATGAAATTGTGTGTAGTCTTTATTTAATTGTATGTAGCCTTTATTAAATTGTATGTAGCCTTCATTTAATTGTATGTAGCCTTTATTAAATTGTATATAGCCTTTATTTAATTGTATGTAGCCTTTATTTAATTGTATGTACCCTTTATTTAATTGTATTTAGCCTTTATTTAATAGTATGTAGCCTTCATTTAATTGTATGTAGCCTTCATTTTATTGTATGTAACCTTCATTTAATTGTATGTAGCCTTCATTTAATTCTATGTAGTCTTCAATTAATTGTATGTAGGCTTCATTAAATTGTACGTAGCCTTTATTTAATTGTATGTAGCCTTCATTTCATTGTATGTAGCCTTTATTTAATTGTATGCAGACTTTATTTAATTGAAAGAATGGTGTCTATGCATATATAATTGTATCTATGTTTGTAGTTATCTCCCCAAGTATGATGTTGCAGTTTTAGTTGCAATTGTAGATACAGTTGCTGGTGTAGATGCATTTATAGATAGTAATAACGACGTAGATTGTGTTTCTTTAATTGTAGCTTCAGTGGTAGGTGCAACTTTAGTTGTAGTTGCAATTACAGATGTAGTTGCCGTTAAAAAAGCAGTTTTTGTCGTGGAAAAAATAGGTCGTATATGCATATAGATTTACCTCTTTTCGTAGTAATCTCCTCCTATATGAAGTTGTAGATTTTGAGGCAGTTGTAGATATAGATGAAGTTGTATTTATAGATATTATTTGTGTTATAGATTCTATTCCTTTAATTGTAGCTTAAATGGTAGATTTAACTTTTTTTGAGGTTGAATATGTAGATTTAGTTGTCGTCTTAGTAGTAGCTTTAGTTGATTGAAAGAATGGTGTCTATGTATATATAATTGTATCTATGTTTGAAGTTATCTCCCCAAGTATGATGTTGTAATTTTAGTTGCAATTGTAGATACAGTTGCTGGTGTAGATGCATTTATAGATAGTAATAACGACGTAGATTGTGTTTTATTAATTGTAGCTTCAGGGGTAGATGCAACTTTAGATGTAGTTGCAACTGCCGATGTAGTTGCCGTTAAAGAAGCATTTTTTGTCGGGTGTAAAATAGGTCGTATATGCATATAGATTTACCTCTTTTCGTAGTAATCTCCTCCTATATGAAGTTGTTGTTTTTGAGGCAGTTGTAGATATAGATGAAGTTGTATTTATAGATATTATTTGTGTGATAGATTCTATTCCTTTAAATGTAGCTCAAATGGTAGATTTAACTTTGTTTGCAGTTGAATATGTAGATTTAGTTGTCGTATTAGTAGTAGCTTTAGTTGATTGAAAGAATGGTAACTCTGTATATATAATTGTATCTTTGTTTGTAGTTATCTCCGCAAGTATGATGTTGTAGTTTTAGTTGCGATTGTAGATACAGTTGCTGGTGTAGATGCATTTATAGATAGTAATAACGACGTAGATTGTGTTTCTTTAATTGTAGCTTCAGGGGTGCAACTTTAGTTGTGGTTGGAATTACAGATGTAGTTGCCGTTAAAGAAGCAGTTTTTTTTCGTGTGTAAAATAGGTCGTATATGCATATAGATTTACCTCTTTTCGTAGTAATCTCCTCCTATATAAAGTTGTTGTTTTTGAGGCAGTTGTAGATATAGATGAAGTTGTATTTATAGATATTATTTGTGTTATAGATTCTATTCCTTTAATTGTATGTTAAATGGTAGATTTAACTTTGTTTGCAGTTGAATATGTAGATTTAGTTATAGTCTTAGTAGTAGCTTTAGGTGATTGAAAGAATGGTAACTCTGTATATATAATTGTATCTTTGTTTGTAGTCATCTCCCCAAGTATGATGTTGTAGTTTTAGTTGCAATTGTAGATACAGTTGCTGGTGTAGATGCATTTATAGATAGTAATAACGACGTAGATTGTGTTTCTTTAATTGTAGCTTCAGGGGTAGGTGCAACTTTAGTTGTAGTTGGAATTACAGATGTAGTTGCCGTTAAAGAAGCAGTTTTTTGTCGGGTGTAAAATAGGTCGTATATGCATATAGATTTACCTCTTTTCGTAGTAATCTCCTCCTATATGAAGTTGTAGTTTTTGAGGCAGTTGTAGATATAGATGAAGTTGTATTTATAGATATTATTTGTGTTATAGATTCTATTCCTTTAATTGTAGCTTAAATGGTAGATTTAACTTTGTTTGCAGTTGAATATGTAGATTTAATTGTCATCTTAGTAGTAGCTTTAGTTGATTGAAAGAATGGTGTCTATGTATATATAATTGTATCTTTGTTTGTATTTATCTCCGCAAGTATGATGTTGTAGTTTTAGTTGCAATTGTAGATACAGTTGCTGGTGTAGATGCATTTATAGATAGTAATAACGACGTAGATTGTGTTTCTTAAATTGTAGCTTCAGGGGTAGATGCAACTTTAGAAGTAGTTGCAACTGCTTATGTAGTTGCCGTTAAAGAATCAGTTTTTTGTCGGGTGTAAAATAGGTCGTATATGCATAAAGATTTACCTCTTTTCGTAGTAATCTCCTCCTATATGAAGTTGTTGTTTTTGAGGCAGTTGTAGATATAGATGAAGTTGTATTTATATATATTATTTGTGTGATAGATTCTATTCCTTTAATTGTAGCTCAAATGGTAAATTTAACTTTGTTTGCAGTTGAATATGTAGATTTAGTTGTCGTATTAGTAGTAGCTTTAGTTGATTGAAAGAATGGTGTCTATGTATATATAATTGTATCTATGTTTGTAGTTATCTCCGCAAGTATGATGTTGTAGTTTTAGTTGCGATTGTAGATACAGTTGCTGGTGTAGATGCATTTATAGATAGTAATAACGAAGTAGATTGTGTTTCTTTAATTGTAGCTTCAGGGGTGCAACTTTAGTTTTGGTTGGAATTACAGATGTAGTTGCCGTTAAAGAATCAGTTTTTTGTCGGGTGTAAAATAGGTCGTATATGCATATAGATTTACCTCTTTTCGTAGTAATCTCCTCATATATAAAGTTGTTGTTTTTGAGGCAGTTGTAGATATAGATGAAGTTGTATTTATAGATATTATTTGTGTTATAGATTATATTCCTTTAATTGTAGGTTAAATGGTAGATTTAACTTTGTTTGCAGTTGAATATGTAGATTTAGTTATAGTCTTAGTAGTAGCTTTAGGTGATTGAAAGAATGGTAACTCTGTATATATAATTGTATCTTTGTTTGTAGTCATCTCCCCAAGTATGATGTTGTAGTTTTAGTTGCAATTGTAGATACAGTTGCTGGTGTAGATGCATTTATAGATAGTAATAACGACGTAGATTGTGTTTCTTTAATTGTAGCTTCAGGGGTAGGTGCAACTTTAGTTGTAGTTGGAATTACAGATGTAGTTGCCGTTAAAGAAGCAGTTTTTTGTCGGGTGTAAAATAGGTCGTATATGCATATAGATTTACCTCTTTTCGTAGTAATCTCCTCCTATATGAAGTTGTAGTTTTTGAGGCAGTTGTAGATATAGATGAAGTTGTATTTATAGATATTATTTGTGTTATAGATTCTATTCCTTTAATTGTAGCTTAAATGGTAGATTTAACTTTGTTTGCAGTTGAATATGTAGATTTAATTGTCATCTTAGTAGTAGCTTTAGTTGATTGAAAGAATGGTGTCTATGTATATATAATTGTATCTTTGTTTGTATTTATCTCTGCAAGTTTGATGTTGTAGTTTTAGTTGCAATTGTAGATACAGTTGCTGGTGTAGATGCATTTATAGATAGTAATAACGACGTAGATTGCGTTTCTTAAATTTTAGCTTCAGGGGTAGATGCAACTTTAGAAGTAGTTGCAACTGCTTATGTAGTTGCCGTTAAAGAATCAGTTTTTTGTCTGGTGTAAAATAGGTCGTATATGCATAAAGATTTACCTCTTTTCGTAGTAATATCCTCCTATATGAAGTTGTTGTTTTTCAGGCAGTTTTAGATATAGATGAAGTTGTATTTATAGATATTATTTGTGTTATAGATTCTATTCCTTTAATTGTAGCTTAAATGGTAGATTTAACTTTGTTTGCAGTTGAATATGTAGATTTTAAATTTGTATTAGTAGTAGCTTTAGTTGATTGAAAGAATGGTAACTCGGTATATATAATTGTATCTATGTTTGTTGTTATCTCCCCAAGTATGATGTTGTAGTTTTATTTGCAATTGTAAATACAGTTGCTGGTGTAGATGCATTTATAGATAGTAATAACGACGTAGATTGTGTTTCTTTAATTGTAGCTTCAGGGGTAGGTGCAACTTTAGTTGTAGTCGAAATTACAGATGTAGTTGTCGTTCAAGATGCAGTTTTTGTCTGGTTTAAAATAGGTCATATATGCATATAGATTTACCTCTTTTCGTAGTAATCTCCTCCAATATGAAGTTGTAGATTTAGAGGCAGTTGTAGATATAGATAAAGTTGTATTTAAAGATATTATTTGTGTTATAGATTCTATTCCATTAATTGTAGCTTAAATGGTAGATTTAACTTTGTTTGCAGTTGAATATGTAGATTTAGTTGTCGTCTTAGTAGTAGCTTTAGTTGATTGAAAGAATGGTGTCTATGTATATATAATTGTATCTATAAATGTAGTTATCTTTCCAAGTATGATGTTGTAGTTTTAGTTGCAATTGAGATACAGTTGCTGGTGTAGATGCATTTATAAATAGTAATAACGAAGCAGAATGTGTTTCTTTAATTGTAGTTTCAGGGGTATGTGCAACTTAATTTGTAGTTGTAACTGCAGATTTAGTTGCCCTTAAGGAAACAGTTTTCAGTCGTGTGTAAAATAGGTCGTATATGCATATAGATTTACATCTTTTCGTAGTAATCTACTCCTATATGAAGTTGTTGTTTTTGAGGCAGTTGTAGATATAGATGAAGTTGTATTTATAGATAGTATTTGTGTTATAGATTCTATTCCTTTAATTGTAGCTTAAATGGTAGATTTAACTTTGTTTTGAGTTGAATATGTAGATTTAGTTGTCGTCTTAGTAGTAGCTTTAGTTGATTGAAAGAATGGTGTCTATTTATATATAATTGTATCTATGTTTGTAGTTATCTCCCCAAGTATGATGTTGTAGTTTCAGTTGCAATTGTAGATACAGTTGCTGGTGTAGATGCATTTATAGATACTAATAACGACGTAGAATGTGTTTCTTTAATTGTAGCTTCAGGGGTAGATGCAACTTTAGAAGTAGTTGCAACTGCCGATGTATTTGCCGTTAAAAAAGCAGTTTTTTGTCGGGTGTAAAATAGGTCGTATATGCATATAGATTTACCTCTTTTCGTAGTAAATTCCTCCTATATGAAGTTTTTTTTTGAGGCAGTTGTAGATATAGATGAAGTTGTATTTATAGATATTATTTGTGTTATAGATTATATTCCTTTAATTGTAGCTTAAATGGTAGATTTAACTTTGTTTGCAGTTGAATATTTAGATTTAGTTGTCGTCTTAGTAGTAGCTTTAGTTGAATGAAAGAATGGTGTCTATGTATATATAATTGTATCTATGTTTGTAGTTATCTCCCCAAGTATGATGTTGTAGTTTTAGTTGCAATTGTAGATACAGTTGCTGGTGTAGATGCATTTATAGATAGTAATAACGACGTAGATTGTGTTTCTTTAATTGTAGCTTCAGGGGTAGGTGCAACTTTAGTTGTAGTTGAAATTACAGATGTAGTTGCCGTTAAAGAAGCAGTTTTTTGTCGGATGTAAAATAGGTCGTATATGCATATAGATTTACCTCTTTTCTTAGTAATCTCCTCCTATATGAAGTTGTTGTTTTTGAGGCAGTTGTAGATATAGATGAAATTGTATTTATAGATATTATTTGTGTTATAGATTCTATTCCTTCAATTGTAGCTTAAATGGTAGATTTAACTTTGTTTGCAGTTGAATATGTAGATTTAGTTGTCGTCTTAGTAGTAGCTTAAGTTGATTAAAAGAATGGTGTCTATGTATATATAATTGTATCTATGTTTTTAGTTATCTCACCATGTATGATGTTGTAGTTTTAGTTGCAATTGTAGATACAGTTGCTGGTGTAGATGCATTTATAGATATTAATAACGACTGAGATTGTGTTTCTTTAAATGTAGCTTCAGGGGTAGGTGCAACTTTAGTTGTAGTATGAATAACAGATGTAGTTGCCGTTAAAGAAGCAGTTTTTTGTCGGGTGTAAAGTAGGTCGTATATGCATATAGATTTTACTCTTTTCGTTGTAATCTCCTCCTATATGAAGTTGTTGTTTTTGAGGCAGTTGTAGATATAGATGAAGTTGTATTTATAGATATTATTTGTGTTATAGATTATATTCCTTTAATTGTAGCTTAAATGGTAGATTTAACTTTGTTTGCAGTTGAATATTTAGATTTAGTTGTCGTCTTAGTAGTAGCTTTAGTTGATTGAAAGAATGGTATCTATGTATATATAATTGTATCTATGTTTGTAGTTATCTCTCCAAGTATGATGTTGTAGTTTTAGTTGCAATTGTAGATACAGTTGCTGGTGTAGATGCATTTATAGATAGTAATAACGACGTAGATTGTGTTTCTTTAATTGTAGCTTCAGGGGTAGGTGACACTTAAGTTGTAGTTGGAATTACAGATGTAGTTGCCGTTAAAGAAGCAGTTTTTTGTCGGGCATAAAATAGGTCGTATAAGAATATAGATTTACCTCTTTTCGTAGTAATCTCCTCCTATATGAAGTTGTTTTTTTTTGAGGCAGTTGTAGATATAGATGAAGTTGTATTTATAGATATTATTTGTGTTATAGATTCTATTCCTTTAATTGTAGCTTAAATGGTAGATTTAACATTGTTTGCAGTTGAATATGTAGATTTAGTTGTCGTCTTAGTAGTAGCTTTAGTTGATTGAAAGAATGGTATCTATGTATATATAATTGTATCTATGTGTGTAGTTATCTCCCCAAGTAGAATGTTGTAGTTTTAGTTGCAATTGTATATACAATTGCTGGTGTAGATGCTTTTATAGATAGTAATAACGACGTAGATTAAGTTTCTTTAATTGTAGTTTCAGGGGTAGGTGCAACTTTAGTTGTAGTTGGATTTACAGATGTAGTTCCCGTTAAAGAAGCAGTTTTTTGTCGGTTATAGAATAGGTCGTATATGCATATAGATTTACCTCTTTTCGTAGTAATCTCCTTCTATATGAAGTTGTAGATTTTGAGGCAGTTGTAGATATAGATGAAGTTGTATTTATAGATAATATTTGTGTTATAAATTCTATTCCTTTAATTGTAGCTTAAATGGTAGATTTAACTTTGTTTGCAGTTGAATATGCAGATTTAAATGTCGTCTTAGTAGTAGCTTTAGTTGATTGAAATAATGGTGTCTATGTATATCTAATTGTACCTATGTTTGTAAATGAAGGCTACATACAATTAAATGAAGGCTGCATACAATTAAATGAAGGCTACTTAAAAATAAATAAAGGCTACATACACTTAAATAAAGGCTACATACAATTAAATGAAGGCTACATACAATTAAATGAAGGCTAAATACAATTAAATAAAGGCTATAAAGAATTAAATGAAGGCTACATACAATTAAATGAAGGTTACATACAATAAAATGGAGGCTACATACAATTAAATGAAGGCTACATACACTTAAATGAAGATTACATACAATAAAATTAAGGCTACAGACAATTAATGAAGGCTACATACAATTAAATGAAGGCTAATACAATTAAATGAGGCTTAATACAAGTAAATGAAGGATACTTACATTTAAATGAATGCTACACACAATTAAATGAAGGCTACATACAATTAAATGAAGGCTATATACAATTAAATAAAGGCTGCATACAATTAAAAAAAGGCTACATACAATAAAAGTAAGGCTACATATATTAAATAAAGGCTACATACAATTAAATAAAGGCTACATACATTTAAATAAGGACTACATCCCTTAAATAAAGGCTTCATAAAATTAAATAAAGGCTATTTACATTAAATAAAGTCTACATACAATTAAATAAAGGCTACATACAATTAAATAAAGGCTACATACAATTAAATGAAGGTGACATACAATTAAATGAAGGCAACACATATTAAATAAAGGCTAAATACAATTAAATAAAGGCTACATAGAATTAAATTAAAGGCTACATACAATTAAATTAAAGGCTACATACAATTAAATTAAGTCTACCTACAATTAAATAAAGGCTGCATACATTTAAATGAAGGCTACATACAATTAAATGAAGGCTAAAAACAATTCAATGAAGGCTACATACAATTAAATGAAGGCTACATACAATTAAATGAAGACTACATACAATTAAATGAAGGCAACATATATTATATAAAGGTTACATACAATTAAATAAAAGCTACATACACTTTTTTAAAGGCTACATACAATTAAATTAAGGCAACCTGCAATAAAATAAAGGCTACATATATATAAATAAAGGATTTATACAATTAAATTAAGGCTACCTACAAGTAAATAAAGACTACATACATATAAATAATGGATTTATACAATTAAATAAAGGCTACATACAATTAAATAAAGGCTACATACAATTAAATGAAGCCTACATACAATTAATTGAAGTCTACATAGAATTAAATGAAAGCTACATACAATTAAATGAAGGTTACATACAATAAAATGAAGGCTACATACAATTAAATGAAGGCTACATACAATTAAATGAAGGCTACATACAATTGAAGGATGCTGCATTTAAGTAAATGAAGGATACTTACAATTAAATAAAGGCTACATACTATTAAATAAAGGCTAAATACAATTAAATAAAGGGTACATACAATTAAATAAAGGCTACATACAATTAAATAAAGGCTACATACAATTTAATAAAGGCTACATACAATTAAATGAAGGCTACATACAATTAAATAAAGGCTACATAAAATTAACTATAGGCTACATACAATTAAATAAAGGCTACATACAATTTTTAAAAGCAACATTCATTAAATTAAGGCTAACTACAATTAAATAATGGCTACATACAATTAAATAAAGGATTTATACAATTAAATAAAGGCTACATACAATTAAATAAAGGCTACATACAATTAAATAAAAGCTACATAAAATTAAATAAAGCTTACATACAATTAAATAAAGGCTGCATACAATTAAATGAAGGCTACATACAATTAAATGAAGGCTACATACAATGAAATGAAGGCTACATACAATTAAATGAAGACTACATACACATAAATGAAGGCTGCATACAATTAAATGAAGGCTAAATACAATTAAATGAAGGCTACATACAATTTAATAAAGGCTACATACAATTAAATAAAGCCTACACACAATTTAATAAAGGCGACATACAATTAAATTAAGGATACGTACAATTAAATAAAGGCTACATACAATTAAATGAAGGCTACATAGATTTAAATGAAGGCTACAAACAATTAAATAAAGGCTACAAACATTTAAATACGGGCTACATACAATGTAATAAAGGCTACAAAAAATTAAATAAAGGCTACATACAATTAAATAAAAGCTACATACGATTAAATGTAGGCTACATACAATTAAATGAAGGCTACATACAATTAAATGAAGGCTACATACAATTTAATGAGGCTACATACAATTAAATGAAGGCTACATACAATTTAATAAATGCTATATACAAATAAATAAAGGCTACATACAATTAAATGAAGGCTACATACAATTAAATAAAGGCTACATACATTTAAATAAGGACTACATCCCTTAAATAGAGGCTTCATACAATTAAATAAAGGCTATATACATTAAATAAAGTCTACATACAATTAAATAAAGGCTACATACAATTAAATAAAGGCTACATACAATTAAGTGAAGGCGACATACAATTAAATAAAGGCAACACATATTACGTCTTCTACGTAGTCTTTATTTCAGTGAATGTAGCATTTATTTAATTGTTTGTAACCTTTATTAGATTGTATGTAGCCGTTATTTAATTGTATGTAGCCTTTATTTAATTGTATGTAGCCTTCATTTAATTGTATGTAGCCTTCATTTAATTGTATGTAGCCTTCATTTATTTGTATGTAGCCTTCATTTAATTTTATTTAGCTTTCATTTACTTGTATGTAGCCTTCATTTAATTGTATGTAGCCTACATTTAATTGTATTCAGCCTTTATTTAATTGTATGTATCCTTTATTTAATTGTGTGTAAACTTTATTTAATTGTATGTAGCCTTAATTTAATTGTTTGTAACCTTTATTAGATTGTATGTAGCCTTCATTTAATTGTATGTAGCGTTGTTTTAATTGTATGTAGCTTTCATTTAATTGTATTCAGCCTTTATTTAATTGTATGTAGCCTTTATTTAATTATATGTAGCCTTTATTAAATTGTATGTAGCCTTTATTTAATTGTCTGTAGCCTTTATTAAATTGTATGTAGCCTTCATTTAATTGTATATCGCCTTCATTTATTTGTATGTAGCCTTCATTTAATTGTATGTAGCCTTTATTTAATTGTATATAGTCTTTATTTTATTGTATGTAGCCTTCATTTAATTGTAGGTAGCCTTAATTTAATTGTATGTTGCCTTTATTTAATTGAATGCAGCCTTTATTTAATTGTATGTAGCCTTTATTTAATCTATGTAGCCTTACTTTAATTGTATGTAGCCTTAATTTAATTGTTTGTAACCTTTATTAGATTGTATGTAGCCTTCATTTAGTTGTATGTAGCGTTGTTTTAATTGTATGTAGCTTTCATTTAATTGTATTCAGCCTTTATTTAATTGTATGTAGCCTTTATTTAATTATATGTAGCCTTTATTAAATTGTATGTAGCCTTTATTTAATTGTCTGTAGCCTTTATTAAATTGTATGTAGCCTTCATTTAATTGTATATCGCCTTCATTTATTTGTATGTAGCCTTCATTTAATTGTATGTAGCCTTTATTTAATTGTATATAGTCTTTATTTTATTGTATGTAGCCTCTATTAAATTGTATGTAGCCTTAATTTAATTGTATGTAGCCTTTATTAGATTGTATGTAGCCTTCATTTAATTGTATGTAGCCTTTATTTAATTTTATGTAGCCTTTTTTTAGGTTATGTAGCCTTTATTTAATTGTATGTAGCATTTATTTAATTGTTTTTAGCCTTTATTAAATTGTATGTAGCCTTTATTTAATTGTATGCAGCCTTTATTAAGTTGTATGTAGCCTTCATTTAATTGTATGTAGCCTTCATTTAATTGTATGTAGCCTTCATTTAATTGTATGTAGCCTTTATTTATTTCTTTGAATCTTTCATTTAATTGTATGTAGCCTTCATTTACTTGTATGTAGCCTTCATTTAATTGTATGTAGCCTTCATTTAATTGTATTCAGCCTTTATTTAATTCTATGTATCCTTTATTTAATTGTATGTAGCCTTCATTTAATTGTTTGTAGCCTTCATTTAATTGTATGTTGCATTTATTAAATTGTATGTAGCCTTCATTTAATTGTATGTAGACTTTATTTAATTGTATGTAGCCTTCATTTAATTGTATGTAGCCTTCATTTATTTGTATGTAGCCTTCATTTAATTGTATGTAGCCTTCATTTAATTGTATTCAGCCTTTATTTAATTGTATGTAGCCTTTATTTTATGTATGTATCCTTTATGTAATTGTATGTAGCCTTTATTTAATTGTATTTAGCCTTTTATTAATTGTATGTAGCCTTTATTTTATTGTATGTATCCTTTATGTAATTGTATGTAGCCTTCATTTAATTGTATAAATCATTTATTTAATTTATGTAGCCTTTATTTAATTGTAGGTAGCCTTAATTTAATTGTATGTAGCCTTACTTTAATTGTATGTAGCCTCTATTTAATTGTATGTAGCCTTTATTTGATATATGTTGCTTTCATTTAATTGTATGTAGCTTTCATTTAATTGTATGTAGCCTTAATTTAATTGTATGTAGTCTTCATTTAATTGTATGTAGCCTTCATTTAATTTTATGTAGCCTTTATTTAATTGTATGTAGCCTTTATTTTATTGTATGTAGCCTTTTTTTAATCTATGTAGCCTTCATTTAATTGTATTTAGCCTTTATTTAATTGTATTTAGCCTGTTCTTTAATTGTATGTAGCCTTTATTTAATCTATGAAGCCTTACTTTAATTGTATGTAGCCTCTATTAAATTGTATGTAGCCTCTATTAAATTGTATGTAGCCTTACTTTAATTGTATGTAGCCTTTTTTAACTGTATTTAGCCTTCATTTAATTGTAGGTAGCCTTAATTTAATTGTATGTAGCCTTCATTTAATTGTAGGTAGACTTAATTTAATTGTATGTAGCGTTACTTTAATTGTATGTAGCCTCTATTTAATTGTATGTAGCCTTTATTTGATATATGTTGCTTTCATTTAATTGTATGTAGCTTTCATTTAATTGTATTCAGCCTTAAATTAATTGTATGTATCCTTTATTTATTGTATGTAGCCTTTATTTAATTGAATTTAGCCTTTATTCAATTGCATGTCGCCTTTATTTAATTGTATTAATCATTTATTTAATTTTATGTAGCCTTAATTTAATTGTATGTACCCTTTATTTAATTGTATGTAGCCTTAATTTAATTGTATGTATCCTTTATTTAATTGTATGTAGCCTTTATTTAATTGTATGAAGCCTTTATTTAATCTATGTAGCCTTACTTTAATTGTATGTAGCCTCCATTTAATTGTATGTAGCCTTCATTTAATTGTATGTAGCCTTCATTTAATTGTATGTAGCCTTTATTTAATTATATGTTGCCTTTATTAAATTGTATGTAGCCTTTATTTAATTGTATGTAGCCTTTATTAAATTGTATGTAGCCTTCATTTAATTGTATATCGCCTTCATTTATTTGTATGTAGCCTTCATTTAATTGTATGTAGCCTTTATTTAATTGTATGTAGCCTTTATTTTATTGTATGTAGCCTTTATTTAATCTATGTAGACTTACTTTAATTGTATGTTGCCTTTATTTAATTGTATGCAGCCTTTATTTAATTGTATGTAGCCTTTATTTAATCTATGTAGCCTTACTTTAATTGTATGTAGCCTCTTTTAAATTGTATGTAGCCTTAATTTAATTGTATGTAGCCTTTATAAGAGTGTATGTAGCCTTCATTTAATTGTATGTAGCCTTTATTTAATTGTATGTAGCCTTTATTTAGGTTATGTAGCCTTTATTTAATTGTATGTAGCATTCATTTAATTGTTTTTAGACTATATTAAATTGTATGAAGCCTTTATTTAATTGTATGCAGCCTTTATTAAATTGTATGTAGCCTTCATTTAATTGTATGTAGCCTTCATTTAATTGTATGTAGCCTTCATTTAATTGTATGTAGCCTTCATTTATTTCTTTGTAGCCTTCATTTAGTTGTATTCAGCCTTTATTTAATTATATGTTTCCTTTATTTAATTGTATGTAGCCTTCATTTAATTGTATGTAGACTTTATTTAATTGTATGTAGCCTTCATTTAATTGTATGTAGCCTTCATTTATTTGTATGTAGCCTTCATTTATTTGTATGTAGCCTTCATTTAATTGTATGTAGCCTTCATTTAATTGTATTCAGACTTTATTTAATTGTATGTAGCCTTTATTTTATTGTATGTATCCTTTATGTAATTGTATGTAGTCTTTATTTAATTGTATTTAGCCTTTATTTAATTGCATGATTCCTTTTTTTTAATTGTATGTAGCCTTCATTTAATTGTATAAATCATTTATTTAATTGTATGTAGCCTTTATTTAATTGTAGGTAGCCTTAATTTAATTGTATGTAGCCTTACTTTAATTGTATGTAGCCTCTATTTAATTGTATGTAGCCTTTATTTTATATATGTTGCTTTCATTTAATTGTATGTAGCTTTCATTTAATTGTATAAAGCCTTCATTTAATTTTATGTAGCCTTCATTTAATTGTATTTAGCCTTCATTTAATTGTATGTAGCCTTTATTTAATTGTATGTAGCCTTTTTTAATTGTATGTAGCCTTTTTTAATCTATGTAGCCTTCATTTAATTGTATTTAGCCTTTATTTAATTGTATTTGGCCTGTTCTTTAATTGTATGTAGCCTTTATTTAATCTATGAAGCCTTACTTTAATTGTATGTAGCCTCTATTAAATTGTATGTAGCCTTAATTTAATTGTATGTAGACTTTTTTAACTGTATTTAGCCTTCATTTAATTGTAGGTAGCCTTAATTTAATTGTATGTAAACTTCATTTAATTGTAGGTAGCCTTAATTTAATTGTATGTAGCCTTACTTTAATTGTATGTAGCCTCTATTTAATTGTATGTAGCCTTTATTTGAAATATGTTGCTTTCATTTAATTAATGTAGCTTTCATTTAATTGTATGTAGCCTTAATTTAATTGTATATAGTCTTCATTTAATTGTATGTAGCCTTCATTTAATTTTATGTAGCCTTAATTTAATTGTATGTAGCCTTTATTTAATTGTATGTAGCCTTAATTTAAATGTATGTAGCCTTTATTTAATTGTAGGTAGCCTTTATTTAATTGTATGAAGCCTTTATTTAATCTATGTAGCCTTACTTTAATTGTATGTAGCCTCCATTTAATTGTATGTAGTATTCATTTAATTATATGTGGCCTTTATTTAATTGTATAATTCATTTATATAATTGTATGTAGCCTTTATTTAATTGTAGGTAGCCCTAATTTAATTTTATGTAGCCTTTAATAATTGTATGTAGCCTTAATTTAATTGTATTTAGCCTTTATTTAATATATGTAGCCTTCATTTATTTCTATGTAGCTTTCATTTAATTGTATGTAGCCTTCACTTAATTATATGTAGACTTCATTTAATTATTTGTAGCATTCATTTAATTGTATGTAGCCTTCATTTAATTGTATGTAGCCTTCATTTAATTGTATGTAGCCTTTTGTTTAATTGTATAGAGCCTTTATTTAATTGTATGTAGCCTTTATTAAATTGTATGTTGCCTTTATTTAATTGTTTGTAACCTTTATAATATTGTATGTAGCCTTTATTTAATTGTATGTAGCCTTTTTTTAATTGTATGCAGCCTTCATTTAATTGTATGTAGCATTCTTTAAATTGTTTGTAGCTTTCATTTAATTGTATGTAGCATTTATTTAAATGTATGTAGCCTTTATTTAATTATATTTAGCCTTTATTTAATTGTATGTAGCCTTTATTTAAGGTATTTAGCCATTATTTAATTGTATGTAGCCTTTATTTAATTGTATGTAACCTTTATTAAATTGTATGTAGCCTTTATTTAATTGTATGTAGCCTTTATTTAATTGTATGTAGCCTTTATTTAATTGTATGTAGCCTTCATTTATTTATATGTAGCCTTCATTTAATTGTATGTAGCCTTCATTTAATTGTATGTAGCCTTCATTTTATTGTATTTAGCCTTAAATTAATTGTATGTATCCTTTATTTAATTGTATGTAGCCTTTATTTAATTGAATTTAGCCTTTATTCAATTGCATGTCGCCTTTATTTAATTGTATTAATCATTTATTTAATTGTATGTAGCCTTTATTTAATTGTAGGTAGCCTTGATTTAATTGAATGTAGCCTTACTTTAACTGTATGCAGCCTCTTTTTAATTGTATGTAGCCTTTATTTGATATATGTTGATTTCTTTTAATTGTATGTAGCTTTCATTTAATTGTATGTAGCCTTACTTTAGATGTAAGTAGTCTTCATTTAATTGTATGTAGACTTCATTTAATTGTAAGTAGCCTTAATTTATATGTATGTAGCCTTACTTTAATTGTATGTAGCCTCTATTTAATTGTATGTAGCCTTTATTTGATATATGTTGCTTTCATTTAATTGTATGTAGCTTTCATTTAATTGTATGTAGCCTTAATTTAATTGTATGTAGTCTTCATTTAATTGTATGTAGCCTTCATTTAATTTTATGTAGCCTTCATTTAATTTTATGTAGCCTTCATTTAATCGTATGTAGCCTTCATTTAATTGTATGTAGCCTTTATTTAATTGTATGTAGCCTTTATTTAATTGTATGTAGCCTTTATTTTATTGTATGTAGCCTTTATTTAATTGTATGTAGCCTTTTTTAATTGCATGTAGCCTTACTTTAATTGTATTTAGCCTTTATTTAATTGTATTTAGCCTGTATTTAATTGTATATAGCCTTTATTTAATCTATGTAGCCTTACTTTAATTGTATGTAGCCTCTATTAGATTGTATGTAGCCTTAATTTAATTGTATGTAGCCTTTTTTAACTGTATTTAGCCTTCATTTAATTATAGGTAGCCTTAATTTAATTGTATGTAGCCTTCATTTAATTGTAGGTAGCCTTAATTTAATTGTATGTAGCCTTACTTTAATTGTATGTAGCCTCTATTTAATTATATGTAGCCTTTATTTGATATATGTTGCTTTCATTTAATTGTATGTAGCTTTCATTTAATTGTATGTAGCCTTAATTTAATTGTATGTAGTCTTCATTTAATTGTATGTAGCCTTCATTTAATTGTATGTAGCCTTAATTTAATTGTATGTAGCCTTTATTTAATTGTATGTTGCCTTAATTTAATTGTATGTAGCCTTCATTTAATTGTATGTAGCCTTTATTTAATTGTATGAAGTCTTTATTTAATCTATGTAGCCTTACTTTAATTGTATTTAGCCTCCATTTAATTGTATGTAGCATTCATTTAATTATATGTGGCCTTTATTTAATTGTATAATTCATTTATTTAATTGTATGTAGCCTTACTTTAATTGTATGTAGCCTCTATTTAATTATATGTAGCCATTATTTGATATATGTTGCTTTCATTTAATTGTATGTAGCTTTCATTTAATTGTATGTAGCCTTAATTTAATTGTATGTAGTCTTCATTTAATTGTATGTAGCCTTCATTTAATTTTATGTAGCCTCATTTAATTGTATGTAGCCCTAATTTAATTGTATGTGGCCTTCATTTAATTGTATGTAGCCTTCATTTAATTGTATGTAGCCTTTATTTTATTGTTAGTAACCTTCATTTAATTGTATGTAGCCTTCATTTAATTCTTCGTAGCCTTTGCTGAATTGTATGTAGGCTTTATTTAATTGTATGTAGCCTTTATTTAATTGTATAAATCCTTTATTTAATTGTATGAAGCATTTATTTAATTGTACGTAGCCTTAATTTAACACCCAAAAATCTTTGCTTCTTTAACGGCAACTTCATCTGCAATTGCAACTACAACAAAAGTTGCACCTACCCCTGAATCTACAATTAAAGAAACACAATCTACGTCGTTTTTACTATCTATAAATGCATCTACACCAGCAACTGTATCTACAATTGCAACTAAAACTACAATATCATACTTGGGGACATAACTACAAACATAGATACAATTATATATACATAGACACCATTCTTTCAATCAACTAAAGCTACTACTAAGACGACAACTAAATCTACATATTCAACTGCAAACAAAGTTAAAACTATCATTTAAACTACAATTAAAGGAATATAATCTACAACACAAATAATATCTATAAATATAACTTCATCTATATCTACATCTGCCTCAAGAACTACAACTTCATATAGGAGGAGATTACTACGAAAAGAGGTAAATCTATATGCATATACGACCTATTTTACACCCGACAAAAAACTGCTTCTTTAACGGCAACTACATCTGTAATTCCAACTACAACTAAAGTTGCACCTACCCCTGAAGCTACAATTAAAGAAACACAATCTACGTCGTTTTTACTATCTATAAATGCATCTACACCAGCAACTGTATCTACAATTGCAACTAAAACTACAACATCATACTTGGGGACATAACTACAAACATAGATACAATAATATATACAGAGTTACAATTCTTTCAAACAACTAAAGCTACTACTTAGACGATAACTAAATCTACTTATTCAACAGCAAAAAAAAGTTACATCTATCATTTAAGCTACAATTAAAGGAATAGAATCTATAACACAAATAATATCTATAAATACAATCTAATCTATATCTACAACTGCCTCAAAAACTACAACTTCATATAAGAGGGGATTACTACGAAAAGAGGTAAATCTATATGCATATACGACTTTTTTTACACCTGAAAACACTGCTTCTTTAACGGCAACTACATCTGCAATTGCAACTACAACTAAAGGTGCACCTACCCCTGAAGCTACAATTAAAGAAACACAATCTACGTCGCTTTTACTATCTATAAATGCATCTACACAAGCAATTGTATCTATAATTGCAACTAAAACTACAACATCATTCTTGGGGAGATAACTACAAGCATAGATACAATTATATATACATAGACACCATTCTTTCAATCAACTAAAGCTACTACTAAGACGACAAATAAATCTTCATATTCAACTGCAAAAAAAATTAAATCTACCATTTAAGCTACAATTAAAGGAACAGAATCTATCACACAAATAATATCTATAAATACAACTTCATCTATAACTACAACTGCCTCAAAAACAACTACTTCATATAGGAGGAGATTACTACGAAAAGAGGTAAATTTTTATGCATATACGACCTATTTTACACCCGACAAAAAACTGATTCTTTAACGGCAACTACATAAGCAGTTGCAACTACTTCTAAAGTTGCATTCACCCCTGAAACTACAATTGAAGAAACACAATCTCCGTCGTTATTTATATCTATAAATGCATCTACACCAGCAACAGTATCTACAATTGCAACTAAAACTACAACATCATACTTGGGGAGATAACTACAAACATAGATACAATTATATATACAGAGTTACCATTCTTCAATCAACTAAAGCTACTATTAATACGACAACTAAATCTACATATTCAACTGCAAACAAAGTTAAATCTACCATTTGAGCTACAATTAAAGGAATAGAATCTATCACACAAATAATATCTATAAATACAACTTCATCTACAACTATATCTACAACTGCCTCAAAAGCTACAACTTCATATAGGTGGAGATTTCTACGAAAAGAGGTAAATCTATATGCATATACGACCTATTTTACACCCGACAAAAAACTTATTCTTTAACGGCAACTACATAAGCAGTTGCAACTACTTCTAAAATTCTATCTACCCCTAAAGCTACAATTTAAGAAACACAATCTACGTCGTTATTACTATCTATAAATGCATCTACACCAGCAACTGTATCTACAATTGCAACTAAAACTACAACATCATACTTGGAGAGATAACTACAAACATAGATACAATTATATATACATAGACACCATTCTTTCATTCAACTAAAGCTACTACTAAGACGACAACTAAATCTACATATTCAACTGCATACAAAGTTAAATCTACCATTTAAGCTAAAATTAAAGGAATAGAATCTATCACACAAATAATATCTATAAATACAAATTCATCTATATCTAAAACTGCCTGAAAAACAACAACTTCATATAGGACGATATTACTACGAAAAGAGGTAAATCTATATGCATATACGACCTATTTTACAAACGACAAAAAACTGCTTCCTTAACGGCAACTACATCTGTAATTCCAACTACAACTAAAGTTGCACCTACCCCTGAAGCTACAATTAAAGAAACACAATCTACGTCGTTATTACTATTTATAAATTCATCTACACCAGCAACTATATCTACAATTACAACTAAAACTACAACATTATACTTGGGAAGATAACTACAAACATAGATACAATTATATATACAGAGTTACCATTCTTTCAATCAACTTAAGCTACTACTAAAACGACAACTAAATTTACATATTCAACTGCAAACAAAGTTAAATCTACCATTTAAGCTACATTTAAAGGATTAGAACCTATAACACAAATAATATCTATAAATACAACTTCATCTATATCTAAAACTGCCTGAAAAACAACAACTTCATATAGGTGGAGATTACTACGAAAAGAGCTAAATCTATATGAATATACGACCTATTTTACACCCGACAAAAAACTTATTCTTTAACGGCAACTACATAAGCAGTTGCAACTACTTCTAAAGTTCTATCTACCCCTGAAGCTACAATTAAAGAAACACAATCTACGTAGTTATTACTATTTATAAATTCATCTACACCAGCAACTATATCTACAATTACAACTAAAACTACAACATTATACTTGGGAAGATAACTACAAACATAGATACAATTATATATACAGAGTTACCATTCTTTCAATCAACTTAAGCTACTACTAAAACGACAACTAAATTTACATATTCAACTGCAAACAAAGTTAAATCTACCATTTAAGCTACATTTAAAGGATTAGAACCTATAACACAAATAATATCTATAAATACAACTTCATCTATATCTAAAACTGCCTGAAAAACAACAACTTCATATAGGAGGATATTACTACGAAAAGAGCTAAATCTATATGCATATACGACCTATTTTACACCCGACAAAAAACTGCTTCCTTAACGGCAAATACATCTGTAATTCCAACAACAACTAAAGTTGCACCTACCCCTGAAGCTACAATTAAAGAAACACAATCTACGTCGTTATTACTATCTATAAATGCATCTACACCAGCAACTGTATCTACAATTTCAACTAAAACTACAACATCATACTTGGGGAGATAACTACAAACATAGATACAATTATATATACATAGAAACCATTCTTTCAATCAACTAAAGCTACTACTAATACAACAACAAAATCTACATATTCAACTGCAAACAAAGTTAAATCTATCATTTAAGCTACATTTAAAGGATTAGAACATATAACACAAATAATATCTATAAATACAACTTCGTCTATATCTACAACTGCCTCAAAAACAACAACTTCATATAGGAGGAGATTACTACGATAAGAGGTAAATCTATATGCATATACGAGCTATTTTACACCCGACAAAAAACTGCTTCTTTAACAACAACTACATCTGTAATTCCAAATGCAACTAAAGTTGCACCTACCCCTGAAGTTACAATCAAAGAAACACAATCCACGTCGTTATTACTATCTATAAATGATTCTACACCAGCAACTGTATCTACAATTGCAATTAAAACTACAACATCATACTTGGGGATATAACTACAAACATAGATACAATTAAATATACATAGACACCATTCTTTCAATCAACTAAAGCTACTACTAAGACGATTACTAAATCTACATATTCAACTGCAAACCAAGTTAAATCTACCATTTTAGCTACAATTAAAGGAATATAATCTATAACACAAATAATATCTATAAATACAACTTCATCTATATCTACAACTGCCTCAAAAGCTACAACTTCATTCGGAGGAGATTACTACGAAAAGAGGTAAATCTATATGCATATACGACCTATTTTATACCCGACAAAAAACTGCTTCTTTAACGGCAACTACATGTGTAATTCCAACTACAACTGAAATTGCACCTACCCCTGAAGCTACAATTAAAGAAACACAATCTACGTCGTTATTACTATTTATAAATGCATCTACACCAGCAACAGTATCTACAATTGCAACTAAAACTACAACATCATACTTGCGGAGATAACTACAAACATAGATACAATTATATATACATAGACACCATTCTTTCAATCAACTAAAGCTACTACTAATACAACAACAAAATCTACATATTCAACTGCAAACAAAGTTAAATCTACCATTTAAGCTACATTTAAAGGATTTGAACCTATAACACAAATAATATCTATAAATACAACTTCATCTATATCTACAACTGCCTCAAAAACAACAACTTCATATAGGAGGAGATTACTACGAAAAGAGGTAAATCTATATGCATATACGACCTATTTTACACACGACAAAAAACTGCTTCTTTAACGGCAACTACATCTGTAATTCCATATGCAACTAAAGTTGCACCTACCCCTGAAGTTACAATCAAAGAAACACAATCTACGTCGTTATTACTATCTATAAATGATTCTACACCAGCAACTGTATCTACAATTGCTACTAAAACTACAACATCATACTTGGGGAGGTAACTACAAACATAGATACAAATATATATATATAGACACCATTCTTTCATTCAACTTAAGCTACTACTAGGACGAACACTAAATCTACATATTCAACTGCAAACAAAGTAAAATCTACCATTTAAGCTACAATTAAAGGAATAGAATCTATAACACAAATAATATATATAAATACAACTTCTTCTATATCTACAACTGCCTGAAAAAAAATACTTCATATAAGTGGAGATTACTACGAAATGAGGTAAATCTATATGCATATACGACCTATTTTATACCAGACAAAAAATGCTTCTTTAACAGCAACTACATCTGTAATTCCAAATACAACTAAAATTGCACCTACCCCTGAAGCTACAATTAAAGAAACACAATCTACGTCGTTATTACTATCTATAAATGCATCTACACCAGCAACTGTATCTACAATTGCAACTAAAACTACAACATCATACTTGGGGAGATAACTACAAACATAGATACAATTATATATACATAGACACCATTCTTTCATTCAACTAAAGCTACTACTAAGACGACAACTAAATCTACATATTCAACTGCATACAAAGTTAAATCTACCATTTAAGCTACAATTAAAGGAATAGAATCTATAACACAAATAATATCTATAAATACAACTTCATCTATATCTAAAACTGCCTGAAAAACAACAACTTCATATAGGAGGATATTACTACGAAAAGAGGTAAATCTATATGCATATACGACCTATTTTACACCCGACAAAAAACTGCTTCCTTAACGGCAACAACATCTGTAATTCCAACTACAACTAAAGTTGCACCTACCGCTGAAGCTACAATTAAAGAAACACAATCTACGTCGTTATTACTATTTATAAATTCATCTACACAAGCAACTATATCTACAATTACAACTAAAACTACAACATTATACTTGGGAAGATAACTACAAACATAGATACAATTATATATACAGAGTTACCATTCTTTCAATCAACTTAAGCTACTACTAAAACGACAACTAAATTTACATATTCAACTGCAAACAAAGTTAAATCTACCATTTAAGCTACATTTAAAGGATTAGAACCTATAACACAAATAATATCTATAAATACAACTTCATCTATATCTAAAACTGCCTGAAAAACAACAACTTCATATAGGAGGATATTACTACGAAAAGAGGTAAATCTATATGCATATACGACCTATTTTACACCCGACAAAAAACTGCTTCCTTAACGGCAACAACATCTGTAATTCCAACAACAACTAAAGTTGCACCTACCCCTGAAGCTACAATTAAAGAAACACAATCTACGTCGTTATTACTATCTATAAATGCATCTACACCAGCAACAGTATCTACAATTGCAACTAAAACTACAACATCATACTTGGGTAGATAACTACAAACATAGATTCAATTATATATACAGAGTTACCATTCTTTCAATCAACTAAAGCTACTACTAATACGACAACTAAATCTACATATTCAACTGCAAACAAAGTTAAATCTACCATTTGAGCTACAATTAAAGGAATAGAATCTATCACACAAAGAATATCTATAAATACAACTTCATCTACAACTATATCTACAACTGCCTCAAAATCTACAATTTCATATTGGAGGAGATTACTACGAAAAGAGGTAAATCTATATGCATATACGAGCTATTTTACACCCGACAAAAAACTACTTCTTTAACAACAACTACATCTGTAATTCCAAATGCAACTAAAGTTGCACCTACCCCTGAAGTTACAATCAAAGAAACACAATCCACGTCGTTATTACTATCTATAAATGATTCTACACCAGCAACTGTATCTACAATTGCTACTAAAACTACAACATCATACTTGGGGAGGTAACTACAAACATAGATACAATTATATATACATAGACACCATTCTTTCATTCAACTTAAGCTACTACTAGGACGAACACTAAATCTACATATTCAACTGCAAACAAAGTAAAATCTACCATTTAAGCTACAATTAAAGGAATAGAATCTATAACACAAATAATATATATAAATACAACTTCTTCTATATCTACAACTGCCTGAAAAAAAACAACTTCATATAAGTGGAGATTACTACGAAAAGAGGTAAATCTATATGCATATACGACCTATTTTATACCAGACAAAAAAATGCTTCTTTAACAGCAACTACATCTGTAATTCCAAATATAACTAAAATTGCACCTACCCCTGAAGCTACAATTAAAGAAACACAATCTACGTCGTTATTACTATTTATAAATGCATCTACACCAGCAACTGTATCTACAATTGCAACTAAAACTACAACATCATACTTGGGGAGATAACTAAAAACATAGATACAATTATATATACATAGACACCATTCTTTCAATCAACTAAAGCTACTACTAATACAACAACAAAATCTACATATTCAACTGCAAACAAAGTTAAATCTACCATTTAAGCTACATTTAAAGGATTAGAACCTATAACACAAATAATATGTATAGATACAACTTCATCTATATCTACAACTGCCTCAAAAACAACAACTTCATATAGGAGGAGATAAATACGAAAAGAGGTAAATCTATATGCATATACGAGCTATTTTACACCCGACAAAAAACTGCTTCTTTAACGGTAACTACATTTGTAATTCCAACTACAACTAAAGTTGCACCTACCTCTGAAGTTACAATCAAAGAAACACAATCTACGTCGTTATTACTATCTATAAATGATTCTACACCAGCAACTGTATCTACAATTGCTACTAAAACTACAACATCATACTTGGGGAGATAACTACAAACATAGATACAATTATATATACATAGACACCATTCTTTCATTCAACTAAAGCTACTACTAGGACGAACACTAAATCTACATATTCAACTGCAAACAAAGTAAAATCTACCATTTAAGCTCCAATTAAAGGAATAGAATCTATAACACAAATACTATATATAAATACAACTTCTTCTATATCTACAACTGCCTCAAAAAAAAAAACTTCATATAGGAGGAGATTACTACGAAAAGAGGTAAATCTATATGCATATACGACCTATTTTACACCCGACAAAAAAATGCTTCTTTAACAGCAACTACATCTGTAATTCCAAATACAACTAAAATTGCACCTACCCCTGAAGCTACAATTAAAGAAACACAATCTACGTCGTTATTACTATCTATAAATGCATCTACACCAGCAACTGTATCTACAATTGCAACTAAAACTACAACATCATACTTGGGGAGATAACTACAAACATAGATACAATTATATATAAATAGACACCATTCTTTCATTCAACTAAAGCTACTACTAAGACGACAACTAAATCTACATGTTCAACTGCATACAAAGTTAAATCTACCATTTAAGCTAAAATTTAAGGAATAGAATCTATAACACAAATAATATCTATAAATACAACTTCATCTATATCTACAACTGCCTGAAAAACAACAACTTCATATAGGATGAGATTACTACGAAAAGAAGTAAATCTATATGCATATACCCCCTATTTTACACCCGACAAAAAACTGCTTCCTTAACGGCAACTACATCTGTAATTCCAACT